>SCLH01000923.1:193074-207938 GCA_004367855.1 Oikopleura vanhoeffeni
AAATTTCCTCAATATGGAAGTTTTTTTTCCATGAAAAATGGATAAAAACAGCTTTTTAGGAAAAAAAATTGACCTTCAATTGCGATTAAATATTGAAAAATGTCCTGACTTTCAAAATAAAAGTAGCCTATAACACCCGAAATTTAATTGAGATTTTCTGCGGATAATAAAATTTCAATAAATTGCGTGCCAAATGACACAAACCGGTCTCACAAGCAAGTGATGTAAATTTCATCAGAAGTTCAGAAACGATATTCACGTGACCCTTGCATCGGTTGAAATACGGAAACCAAATAGATACCAGAAAATTTCACAGATGATTCGGCCTGGTTTTTTACAGAGATTTCAACAAACTACTAATTAAAATTTTTGGACTTGATTTGCGGAAAATTTTCATAATATTTCTAAAGAGTCGACAACAAAATGACAAATAAACATTTCATGATTTTTCAAACAGCAGTCAGAAAATATGTAAACATGCATGAAAAAAGTTAAAGTGGCTATTTTTTTCGTTTTTATTCACAGATTTTATTAAATTAATCAGAAAAAATTTTGGACGAAAAATGCTTACGAAAATTTTACGAATTATAAAATAAAAGTTTGAACTCAAATCGTTCCTTAAATAGATAAAAAATGATTTTAATGAGCTGATACACATTTATTGTGGTTCAGCTAACGATAATAAGCACAAAAAAATAAACCAACTAATTATTTTCGTAAATTAAATTGACGCCAGTCTGCCACATCGCTGCTACCCCCTTAAACCACCCGTTCGTCGCCGGCTTCACCGCGGCTCCGAAAGTGTGGTTTAATTAACGCAATTTTCAGGATCCGTTAATCTACAAAAACTTTTTTTGTAATTAATTATACATTAAGTACACAAATATAAATAAAGTTCATTAAGTATTATTTTACTTTTGCAATAATTAAATGGCTTTTTTTTGCAAACTACCGGAGTGAGTATATGAGGTAAGCTGTCACCATCATTTGCCAACATTTTTTGATATTTGTTTGGACAAGAAATTATAGAAAATGAAATGCAAAATGGGACCATCCATGCATATCATAGATATGTAGATGATATTTTGAAATTTTGAAAATTCCTCGCCTTAATTTTAAAAAATACAACGATTGTTATTAATGCTAATCAATAAAACCTTGAACACTCCCGTAAGCCTTCCGCAACCGAGTTACAAAATAATTTCCTTTTGTCAGCGAACTTTATAGAATTTACATCAGTACAACCACGGATGTTGCTTAAAATTAAGCAATAGAAAAATCGGAAAATACTTATATGAAAAACCGATGCCCTTCACATTTTTTAAACAATCAAATCGCAAAGTTCGAGGTCGAAATTGTCAAAAATCATTATACGCAGAAATACGTAAAGCTGAACTTAAAAATCTAGATTCCAAACATTACACATTTTCTTTACCTTTTACCAGTCAATAATGTTCTAGTGTAGCGTCAAATATTTATAAAATCATCAACCAATTCACTCTCAACAACAAACTGAAAATTATATTTTCAACTATTAAAATAGACAGTGGCATTCATTTTCGCCTTAAAACCCACCAAAAAATATTTCCAACACTGTTATGTTTGTTATAATTACATATCCCTTATTCACACTTTTGTGAATATCCCGGCCCAATCAAGTTATCGTCGTTTTTTCATGTTGAGTGTGTGCGTGAGGGTAGCAATCAACGAAATTGTTTTTTTGTCTGTTTTGTAGAGTTGGCTTTGAGGGCCTAATTGTGGGCGACGATAGAGGGACCAACGGAATCCACTCTACGAAGCGTAGCGTAGCGACTGAATTCGACAAAAAGTTTCGCTCTTTCTCTCACTAAATAAGCCTCACGTTGATTGCTACCCTCACGCACACAATCAACATTGAGGGTATCCCGGTTCCTACATTTTCTGCAGTGATTATGTCATAAAAATGCACCAAATTCAATTGTTTATGTTTTGAACGCATAAAAACAACCAAAATGCAACAAAAATTTTTCGAAAATTTGCGTTTTTCGTTTTTTTTAAGTTTTTTCTCAAATATGGTCAAAAATAACGTTTGTGTCAATTTTGGACCACTAAAACTTCAGAAATATTGGTTGACGTGAGCCAACGTCTCTTCCAGTGTTTCCCCAGCTTTCTTTTGAGTCTACTTTCGAAAAAATCGAAGCACTTTTTTGTGCCGGAAATTTTTCCACCGTGCACCTTGAAAAATTATATTTTGAGTTTGGGTCTAATTGCCAAAAACGCCCACTGTAAAGTTTCTATTTGTTTTGAACTAGCTTTTGCAAAATTTTGAGCTAATTTGCAAATTTAACCTGGGAGGAGATAGATTTTCGAGGCGTAATGTCCAAAAAAACGGTGGGTTTTTTGCATGTTCTAGAAAAATATAGCACTTTATCGACAAAAACGCCACTGTAAAATTTTGAATAGTAATTATACAGGTTGTATAAAAATTAAGGTTTTTTTTCATAATAAAACCTGGGAGGAGATAGATTTTCCGTTTTGCATTAATGTCTTCTTGTTTTCGCTTTATGTGTCACGGAGTGTAAGCATACAAAAAAGTTTTGGCACATTTATGACGCAAGCTGAAGGCCAGTTCTACAAACTGGCTAATCTGAATAATAATCCTTGAAGCAGTGTTTGGCTAATATTTAATCGAGAATATGTCAAATTAGGGACCGAGTCAAGACCTCATGGTGGGCGCTAAAAAGTTAGCACATTTTCGAGGAGGGTATCTGAAACGAAAAAAGCGGACGGCGAAAAAAACATTTTTAATTATTTTTTAAATGCCAAGAGCTCCTGTTTCTCGATATCAGCTTTGATTTGTTGGATGAAATTTGAATTGTAAAATAAAATTTCAATTTTTGAATACAAATTTTTTATAATTACAATTTTTGAATACAAATTTTTTATAATCACAATTTTCTAAAAATATTCAGATTTTGCGAATTAAATTTAACAGAAATATTATTGCGAAAAACAGCTTTAATTTTACGCTCAAAAAATATGTTTTTGAGGTACTGTAAATAAGCAACAAGCGTGAAAATCTTAACTCTCAAAATTGCAGACTATTTCTGGACTCATAGAAACATGTGGTCACGCGTGACCATGCTGTTTAAATCCAGCATATAACCTAAGATTGATTATCAACATATATTTTTCCTTTGTTGATAATATAATTTGAATAATTTGCTACAGTCCTATAAAAACAATTTGTGAAAAAATAATAATAAAAGCATCAAATGTTAATAAATACTCTCCTTTTTCACGATTCTCAGAATTAAGTGCATAAGTAATACGAATAAATCTTCAATTTGACATTTTAAAATTTCAAGTATTAAACCGCTAACACTTTGCCTCTGCTCTGTGTAAAAACAATTCAATGTTTAATCGAATTTTTCTTGGAAAAAGAAATAAAAGGAGGTAAAAACAATTATTGTTGATGACTAATTTGAGATGACGGGTAGAATTGATTTTTTCATCAGTCCATTTCTTGGTCTATGGAACTTATCAGAAGTGGAAAGATATGTATTCTAGTGTAATATCAGACGTAAAACTCGAATCCGTTCAGATTTTAAACATTTTGAATATTTTTTGAAAAAACATAAAACCGATTTACGGTAATTCAAAAAAGTACTCAAATTACGTTAAAGAAATGAGGATAAACTTTAAACTTTTTAAGACTTTGTTATCATTACTGCATAGTACAAATAAATCATGTGTCAAAATAATTAAAAAAATAAGGTTTTGAATATGTCGTATATCAATCCCTACTTCTTGAAAACTAAGATCACGTGACGTTTTGGAAAAATGCCGTTATGTTTAAAATTCGTTCCCTAGCAATTTGGTGGTATTTGTATACCTCAAAATGATCTAAAAACATTACGACCGCTACTCCCGTAAATCAAATAAATTGGACCTCAATTTTTCAAACAGATTAACCATTGGAGGCTCCTGCACCACTTAAGGAAGTAACCGACGGAGACTGTATCTCGAGGTCCATACATGAGAGAAACTTATTTTTTGTTGCATTCAAAATTTTGTCATCGGTTTGCTTCCGAATCAATTAAAAAAAATGGGATTTGACGAAAAATAAAGTTCCGAAATTCGGATTTTTCCCATGTATTTCTTTAGTATTCATGCCGTATTTTTTGAACACCTTGATCGATGATCTTAATTTTACTTGGACCAGTTAGCCTGCAATTCAATCTTGCAGACCAATTAAAAAAAATAAAAATTTCGAAAAAAAATCCAAATATATTTTTTACATGGGGAAATGGTCAAAATTTTGTGGTACCTGAACTTTGCAAATGTGTGCATCAAAAACTTAATCAGATATCGAGAAAACCACGCCATAGTACCACGTCTCTATCGATTGCGAAAATGAGCTTTTTGTGTGAAAACTTTTTGATACCAGTGCTGGAAATGATATTAATAAAACGCTGAAGATACCGAAATCGGCAAATTTAACGTGTAAATTCATTGATTTTGAGCAAATAGACCTTAAATCAAATTTCTCTGACGCCATAGTACCCGAGAAAAACCCATTATTAGTGGCGTACAAAAATTAAAAATTTGTGATATTTCCTTGCAAAATGATTTTATCGGTAAAAAGCCGAAAATCGACCTTTTTGGACCGGTACTACTACCGAAACCGTCATACGACAAACTTTTTGTTACTTTTTTTGACAAATTCAAACAACGTACGACTCTTCCTCATCAAACTACAGGTGTTTAAAAACAGTGAAACGCGTCGGTTACTGCCTTAAGTGGTGCGACTTTGAGAGCTTATAACGAGAAAAAGTAAAAGTGCTTGGAACTTTATTGTACTCTAGTCCTCGAGATTAAGGATAGACTTAAACTTTGAAAGTATGTAATTTACATTTTGACTTTATTAACCCTATAGAAAAGTGACATTTACAAATTGTGCTTCAACCTACGCAATTTTTTGTGAGGAAATGGGAGACGTCAGAACAAAAATTATTAATGGAAAAGATTAAAACTTTAATTTTCTCAAAAGGGACTTCCTCAGAAATAACCTGCAATTTCTGGTATTTAATCTGCAGGTGTTTTTGAAAATAGTCCGAGGCTCCAATAAATGCGACATGTGAGAAACATATTTTGTAGCAACAACATATATTTTAAATAATATAATTATCTACTTTAGTTGATACTTAAAGGGGGTACTCAACGGTTTCTTATATTTTGAATCAGCGCTCAGAGTGAAACAAGACAAGTTATAAAAACTTTAAAACGACTTATTTGAGGATCTATCTTTTTGCGGTTCACCGAAAGTGAAAAAGTTTTTTTTCGAGCACCACAGTACCAGGTGAGAGCAGAGTTCTAGAACACTTATTGATGAAATTTTGTATGAATAACGGTTTCTACTACGTCGACAGTTATCGGAAATATTTTGCAAAAATTTCGATCGGACTCGTTTTAGATTTATGAAAGAACCGTAATTTTATAAGATTTTTAAATTTGTAGCGTAATTGTCTCGAAAACGATTCGGTACAATTTTTTTTAATCTGGTATTATTCGGAGAAGCATGTCTTCTCAATTTCTATTGAAATTTTTTTTCCGATCTTTTATCGTATCGATAGAAAATTGCAGTTCAGTAACTGAACTTCAGTTCAGCAGAAACTCAATTTTAAACTTCAAAAAGATTTCACTTTTAAAACTGAAATAAGTTATATTCTAGAACTTCAATTTCATATATTTTCGGTTAATTTTTTACAAAATAAAAAGTATTTTTCTGAAAAATAATATTGAATCATTCAATTTAAATATCATAATGAAAAAAAAATAATAAAAGTATTTCCAACTTCATTTCACGCCAGAAAGATTTAGATAGGAAACGAAGCATTATTAATTCATTCCATAACTTCCATACATTTGAAACTTGCACAGCATACTTATGCGGCCGCATGCGGTGACTTTGGTCATTTGAGACACCAGGAAGTAAAAATTTCGAAATGCCATAAACTCATTTTTGTTCCAAATTAACAAAAAATACTACAGTATGTACTTTTTTTACTTGCGAAGTGAAAATTGTCATTTAGGTAATTACGGCCAATTAAAAATGGTAACTACCGCGTGAGTTTCAAGTGGCGAAGAAATTTGTGCTGAAATGAAAACCATTCTCTTTGTGTCATCAAACAAAATTAATCGAGCGTGAACTGATGACGCACCAATTCGCGTAGGTTTGATATTGTCATCACGAAGTGCCCTAGATGCGACCTGCTAAAATGAAAAAAAATGGTCTGAAATCAAAATTTCGATATGCATCGAATGTAAAATTTTATAGAAAATATTTTATTCCTTGAAGATTAAACCGACCTTTTCTAGTGGATTTTATTTTGAAAGCCAAGCTATAGCCGATGTAGAGGGTTTTGAAATAAAAGCCACATAGTTACCATTTTTATTGGCCGTAATTACCTGAATGACAATTTTCACTTCGCAAGTAAAAAAAGTACATAAAAAAGTACTGTATTCGAGAACTCAATATTTAGTTTTTAACTTGATACGAGTCGTAACTTACGACCCAAATATAATAGGTAACAGTTCACAGAATGCCTAACAGGTTGGTTCTCTATTTATAGAACCACTAAATGCACCAACCGATTTGTCAGAAATTCCAACGGATACTGATAAAAGTAATGAAAGCGTAACTCCTAAACTGACACCAGATCGGTTATGCACAAACAGAAAACTACAATATCAGGGCGCTGATTTAATTCCAAATTAATAATGAGATAAAAGAAAACAAATGGACAATATGCTCATTTTAATTTGACCGCACATTTTGGGTTTTCGAAGGAAATAATTTTTCTGACGAAACCAGATGTACAGCTGACTTAAATTATCTTTTTTTGATTAGAATTATTTCGTTGAAATTTCACATGTTAAATTTTACTTTTCAATTAATTTACAAAATAAATTCATTTAATTTAATTATTCTTATATATTTTATAATAAAAAATTTTTCAAATCCTGTTTTTATCACGAATGATATATACTATAGTATAACGTATAATATATAACAAAGTACCTGCCTCTATTATATGCAGCGCTAGCCTCACCACACCTGTCGTGCCCCTAGTGTGGTACTTATATAGAGTCAAGATGGACGGTCACAGTCAGGAGTCAACCATGAGAACGGCCGCACTAAAAGACCACTCAGTGCCAGTCGCCACTGTCTGAGTACCGTGGCTGAGTTTTTTTTTCGATAATTGTAAAACTTTAGTAACAAAAGATTTGAAGTTACAAAAATATTTAGAAATGCAGTCCTATAACTTAATCACCCCGCTTTTTTATTTGCCGAGGTGTTCAGTCATAAGGTGGTGAACAATAAAATATTTTATAGTTATAAGATATTTTATAAGTTTAAACATTTTGCCAACCCTAAACTGCAACGCGGGAAGTCAGGAAAGTCAAATTCCTTATTTTCCAGTTCTCTTTCTACTTCAGCAATGATAACCTGGTCGAACATTAACACATTATTCCGAAGGGTACTCCGTCTTCCGGTCCAACAAGCTCATGAACTATTTCTATGTTCCATTAAGCGTCACCAGAATTTTGATTCGGTTGGAATTTTTTATCGATCGTAAAAAATATAATTTTTGTGAAATAATGAGAACTGGCGGTTTGGATTCATAATGTTTCCGAGTCACGTTATCCAGATAAAAATTAAAAGTCGCCCGAACTTCCCAGTTCAGCCAAAATTTTAAATTATTTTACGGATTCAAACTCCTGATTTTAACGATTTTGAAATTACTTATGAAAAGCGTCTCCATCGTGAAAATGTTTTTATAAAAATAAATGGTGGATTTTAATAAAACTTCTTACAGCTTGTGAAGCAAATATCAGACCAAATTGGAAAAAATTGTCGTCAGGTAATTTAAATATACCGCTTTTTCGTAATTTCAAAGTAACCAAAAAACTACTCAATTTTTATTTCAACACGGCTACATAGTGTAATGGGCGCATTTTTGATAAAAAAATATATTTTGTGGACAGCCTAGTCATGCAGCCAAATTTTTGACAAACAGTCTTATTCAGAAGAATTTTTTATTAAAAATACTGTAATTGAAAAGATGAAAAAAGAAATTATTTATTTCGTTTCGTTTTGTTTTTGTGAAACCTAGAGAGCCTTTACTCTCGCCAATCGCTTAGGGTGGTGGTTGTCGCAAAATAGACGAAAAACATTGTTTTACAATTCATTTTGCGAGTTGACTAAAAAAAGAATAACTAAATTTCATAAAAAATGAGAATAATGAATTAAAAGATGTCGATTAAATGTAACAATAAATTCTCAATTATTTTAAGATCCGCCGGAAACGCCACTAGAAATTTTACAATCTGAAAATTTCAAAAACTATCTTCTCTCTGACCTATTGAGGGATCAACTTTATTCTTTTTTCAAAATGACGAAAAAATCAATTTTTTTTTGGCTTAAAATTTTTACTTTTTAAAACCTACTCCTTGCTCAATTTTTGAGATAATATGTTACACTTCACATTTATTCGGTCATCAAACGTTTGTTGTAGGGTGTATGAATCATTTTGCAGTTTTGCTCGAGAGCTGCCAGAATCAAATTAGAAATATAAGTGTAAAAATTAAATCTGAATTTAACATATAAATCAATCTTAATGTGATTTTTAAGTCAGATATTCACAAGGAATTCAAAAATGTTAATTTCATTTATCCAGCATGCTGGGAACTATCAATTCTTGAAAATGATAAAAATTAATAAAGTGCGCCTTTATTCCGCAAAAAATTATCAATTATGAATTCGCTTTAGTCTTAATTAGTCGCAATCGATTCAGAATTGCGTAAATATTTTAATAAAAGAAATTTTGCTAAATATAGTTGATTAATGCACAAATTCACGAATATAACTGATTTTATTGCAACAGTTAAAAAAATATATATAATCATAAATTGATTATAAATTCCAACATTTAAAAATTGATTTAAACCAATTTTTGCACTTAACAATTTATTACAAAGAAAAATTTAGGAAATTCAAAATTAATATGCTAATTTTGCATGACATCACCGATTTAATCACTTATAAATTACATTTATCCACAACATTGTAAAATTAACTGAAATTTTGTCACAAAACTCACCTTGAAATTATGAAGAAACTTATATTTGAAAAAAATCGGATAATAAGAATAAATTTTCATATTTGCACAAATTTTATAATTAAATTCAGTTTGCATTTTTAAATTAAATTTTGATTATCAAGAAAACTTTCATTTTTCACAAATATTTAAGCAAAATTCGAAAATCGGGTGTTTGTTCATATAATTATAATTAATATGAACAAACACCCGATTTTCGAATTTTGCTTAAATATTTGTGAAAATGAAAGTTTTCTTGATAATCAAGATTTAATTTAAAATGCAAACTGAATTTAATTATAAAATTTTTGCAAATATGAAAATTTACTCTTATTATCCGATTTTTCTATAAGTTTTCTGCCATAAAAATCCCAGAAGTAAAAAAAAAATCAAAAACTTTTTCAAATTAAAAAAGTATTGTTAAAATTATAATTCTTATAAAAAATTGTTGAAAATCATTGAAAATTAAAAATCTGATACCAAGTTCAATTTATTTTGATTATTGATGAAATTTTTATTTTTATAAAAATACAAATTTTCAAAGAGAAATTTTTAATTTCTAAATTAATTTTGAATTTTTATTTTTTTACGATATAATAAAACTTTATTACAAGATTTTGTTTAAACAGAAAAGTACATTTAAACGATGGACACATTTGTTCAGATAATAAACCTGTGATTTTGAATTATCTCTAAAATTATTTTTTAGGAAAATAACTAATAGCAGGTCTATGCAAAGCACATATTTATGCGTAATAACTCGCAAATTCAGCATTCAGGCAGTCACACAAATTAATCGTAGGTGTTTCTGAATGATTTAGTGATCCCAGAATTTGCTTACTTAGAAATAGTTTACGAGAGTTTCCTCGCCAAATCTGGAAGAATGTTTCGAAGGTAAACATAACTTAGAGTGCTTATCTCACAAACTTGAAATGATTAGATAATTGTTATAAATAATAACTTTAGCATAGAAAATTTTTGTAATTTATATTTCCTAGTGTCCTAAGTAATTAACAGTTTTATTTATTTTGTTTAATTTAAGGACTTATGCCTGGCTGATTTGACATATCCACGGTGATATCTTGAAAACTTACAGTTTATGAGAAAAACTGAAAACACTCATTTGTAGATATATCCTTAATCTTCCCAAATAGTACATTACATATGGTTTTCGACAATTAAACCAATTATTTAAATTTCAAACGAAATTTTTATTTGTCGATATTACGCATTAATAATGCATCTTCAAAACATTGAAAAATTAACAAGATGAACAGAAAGTATAAAAGTTTTTACAAATTACCTTGGATATAAAATAATTAGGCGGGTGTATAAAACGCCAACCAAACGCCAACCAAAAAAAACATACGCAAACGCCCAGGGGACGCGTGCGATTGCCGAATTTTGTTAAATGGAACCTTAAATCTCAAGTTCAGACTTTAAAATCCCCAATTAGTACTTACTAGCTCATTTAGCTCATTCACATGATCAATAAAAGTTTCAATAAAAAGAAAAAAACTGCCGTTTAGAAAGTTCAAAAATCTCTGATAGAATAATTTTACAAAAAATAAACAGTTTATAAGGGGCGAAATGTCAGATAGTTTTGCCAACCAAAATAAAATATGCGGACAAGACCAAATCGACCAAAAATAATAATGAAGAGGGTTTAAAGACTTTTCGTTTGACCGCTAGTGGGGTTGTAAGGCATGCATTCGATTTTGAAAATTTTACTTGCAGAACAAAGCTAAGGCCAATGTGTTACCACTGTTTATGGAGACTATAACTAGATTTTAAACGTTCTTGAACAGCACATTTCTTGCTCTCTAAAAATCGAATTTTCTCTATTTCTATCAATGTTTCAAAAGCCAACGATTTTAAATCATATAATAAATTATTATATACCCGCAGACAAGTTGTTTTCTGAATGTTTTGTATTGTGTGACATAATTTATGTCGGATTTCAGTATTCTGAGCTCGCGACATTTTAAGAACTATGTCGCACCCTCTTGAGGAATTGATTGGATTGGTTCAACCTTTTTGATCAATAAACAAAACGGAGAAGTTTAACAACACAAACCATTGTTTACAGGAAACTATTTTGCACTCATTATTATGAAATGGTGGAACACCAAAATATTATTCTAACTTCCGGATATTCTAGTAATATAAAAACATGAGCGTGTTAGTGTCTCGGTGGGCTCTACGGGACAGCAAAATGTTCATGGCCAAAAAAATTTTTAACTTTATGTAGATTCCTGAATTCATCTTCTAAATTTTTGTGAATTTTAGAAATGTCCGTCCACGAATGTTTTTCAAACGTGTAGCCTCCCGGCTGCCCTGCATGTTTATGGCCAAAATTTTTTTTAAAACCAAATAGTAGATATCTGAATTAATCGACTTAATTTTAACATGTTTTCATGAAATTTTTTTCACAACAATAGTAGATATCTGATTTATCAACTTAATTTTTTTCTCAATCTTCGTAACGTTCCGTCTATAAATTGTTTTATAAGTATGCCTCCGGCGGGCCCTGACGGGGCTGTAACTGTTTAAAGCAAAATATTTGAAAAATGAACATATTATTTTGAAAAGTATTGCCTCCCGACGGGTCCGCCGGGCGCTTCAACCTGTTTAATTGATAAACAAAATATTATTGTGTACACTTGTGGTGGCAAACTTCTTTCTCGAAAAGGTCTATGGTTATGTTAAAAATATGGTCGTTTGTTCCTGCGAAACAACCCAACTTTTTTAACCCTACGCCTTCCAAAAAGATTTGCGTCGTTTATACCGTGTACACTGGACACATTTACCTAACCTAATTCTAACACTTCAAGATAGATTGTATTTGTGTACATAAAACTATTGTGTAGTACATTGGGCATAGCAAAACTTTGTCGGAAAAAACTAGGGTTGGTGCAAGAAGAATAGCGTTCCACGGACCCTACTATTCTACCCAGACCTTTTTTTTTCCTGACAACATCTGTCGTTTGTACTATGACACTGTGGAGACGACTCTATTTGTTTCTCTAATATCATAATGTCTTATTGCAGATGATCCTCCGTTGTCGGCCATGATATCGCCGATCAAGCACGCTCAGAAATTCTGACGATAGAAACCTTTAGAAACCAGAAAAATTAGGTCTAGTTATAAGCTGCTAATTCTGGTTTATCACCTGAATATTTTCGTCGGTCGTTTTCTTTTTCACCAAACTTTTTAATATTAGACCTAAAATGAAAAAAAGTATCTTTCGACTGAACCCCCTTAAAACTACTCATTTTTGGGCAAGCATTCTACCTGATTAAGCTTTTTGAAAACCAAGTCTTTCCCCTGAGATGGTTTATAGCAGCTACGCTGCTATCGTGGTTGGCGTTTTATACACCAGCCAAATAATTAGACTGATTATAATGAAAAATCTAACAAAACCGGTTGGTTTTGAGATTCTTGAAATTTTAGTACTTTTTCGAGATAAGGCATCAAAAATTTCACACACAAATGCCTTATTGTAAAGTGAAAGCAACAGCTTTGTGATAGACCTGCTCATTAATGAAGGTTCAAAAAATGTTATTCCAAGTGCCTCCATGAGCGTTTTATCATAATAGTTGTTTATTTTTTTCAATAATGCTACAACGTTCAGCAAGAAACTATTTAGTACTGCGATTTGGTATCTCGTCAAATTTTTGCTTTAGTGCGTCAAGATATGAATTGAGGGCATTTGATTGGTTGATCCCTACCAAATCTGACCAATGAAATCGGCCTATTCTGCAATTCAGGGTTTTCATTGAGTGCTAGTATCCTGCAAAAGTAAGCCACTGGTCAGAAAGTTGGCTTAAAGTCAAGATGATATTTTGACGTTTTAGTTGTTAAATTAAGGGTATCCTTGCCCCTTATTTGACATATTCTCGATTAAATATTAGCCAAACAGAGCTTTAAGTATATAATTCAGATTAGCCAGTTTGTAGAAGTAGCTTGCATCTTGCGTAACACATGTGTCAAACTGTTTTTTCATACATACACTCCCCGACACATAAGAGAGACAGGAAGACCCAAGCCAAAACGGAAAATCTATTTCCTCTCAGGTTTTATTTTGAAGTTAACCTAAATTTTGACATAACCTGTAGAATTAGTAGGTCTAACTCAAGGGGAGCCGTTTTGTCAATAAATGCTATATTTTTTTCTAGAATATGCAATAAACCACCGCTTTTTGGAATTTGGTCATCGGAAAATCTATCTCCTCCTAGGTTAAATTTCAAAACTTACTCAAATTTTTGTTGAAGGTAGCTCAAAACAAATAAAAACTCAAGGGGGGCCGTTTTTTTTTTCAATTTCGACCCTTAACTCAAAATTTGGATCTTTCAAGGTCACGTGAAAAAATTTCCGAAAAAAAATGTGCTTCGATTTTTTCGAAAGTAAGCTCAAAAGGAAGCTGGAGAAACACTGAAGAGAAAGTTGGCTTACGTCAACACCAATATTTTAAGTTTTAGTGGTCAAATTGACCATAACCGTTATTTTTGGAACATAAATTTTGAGAAAAATATCTTAGAAAAAATCGAAAAAAACGCAAAATTTTCGAAAAATTTGTTGTTGTCATGTGGGTTTTTTATGCGTTCAAAACATAAACAATTGATTTGGTGCATTTTTATGACAATAAATAACTGCAAAAAATGTAGGAGCGGGGATACCCTTGAAGGGGACTGCTCGCTGTTTTATGAGCATTTGGGGCTTTGGAAAATGATCCAAATTCGATTGGGATAGATAACAAGTGGTACTACCCGGACCAAATATCAAAAAAAAAAATCGAAATGTTTTGTGTTCTTTTCGATTTTTTTCTCAAGTATTTTTTTCAAAGAAATGAAGTTTCCAAAAATAAACGTTTGCTTTAATTTAACCACTAAAACTTGAAAATTTCACCTGACGTAAACCGAACTTCTGATCGAGTGTTTTTCTTTTTTCGTGGCTTTCTTTTAATACTACTTTCAAAAAAAAAAAATGCGAGAGCACATTTTTTTTCGAAATTTTTCACCGTGACGCTTCAAAAATTTATATTTTTGAGTTGGGGTCGAAATTTGAAAAAAACGCTTCTAGAGGAGTTCTATTTGTTCTGTGCTAGTGTTCACTCGAATTCGACTGGATTCCAAAATATAACCTAGGAGGAGATAGATTTTTGGTGAAAAAAAGGGAGCGTGCTTTCCTTACCCAAATTGGCCAATCTACTTTTTTTGTCTTCCCTATACGTTGCTTAGCTTGGTACGGAAAGCACGCCCGTGCTTTCCGTACCCAAATTGGTCTACATTATTTTTTTTTATTTAGGTCAACTTGGGTACGGAAATCACGGGCGTGCTTAGCGTACCCAAATTGGTCTGACTGAAAAATATGTTGTGAAAAACGCAACGTCATGGTTATGCGTCATTAGGGTGGTTTAGGAATTCCACCGACTGCACTTGAGCACAGTGATAGGCATAACTTCTGGCCCATAAGTAAGGTCAGTACCGGGAGACTTATCTGCGAAAGCTTTGTAACGCGATTGGTAAAATAACAACAAAAAATCAATAATAAATCGACCTTCATAGCGCGGTTTAAAGCCCGAAAGGTTGTTTGTTCGTGCTCTGATTGTGACCACTTGGAGGCTCAAAAATTTTTTCATGGTCGGAATCATTCTTCTTGAGAAAGTCTGACCCCATTCAATTGACGAATAATTTTTCTTTTATTCTTGATTAAGTAGG
>SCLH01000924.1:4405-38323 GCA_004367855.1 Oikopleura vanhoeffeni
TTTTGGCGATAGGGGGAGAGAAATAATTTTTGTTTCAAAAAATGAAAAACGCGTATGCGTTCGAAATTACGACATGTGTCGAACAATTTTTCAATTTTATAAGGTGTTTCACAATAGGTTCGAATGTATTGAATCACCAAAGTGCGTAGAATTAAGTACTCCGCCGAACGCAATCAAATAAAAGTTGAAAAGAGTAAATTTGGAAAATTCAATCTTTAAAATAACGTGGCATTTTTGGCGATATTGGTACATTCGGCGATATTGGCACTGGAAGTATTTGAGCTAAAAATCGTGAAATTGCGTAGGTTTTTTTCGGCGATATCGGCCCCCTGTATTTAATGTAATGGTTTGGATTTTGCAGGAATGACCGCAAAGTTTTTCCCATGGCTTAACTCTGTATCAGTAACATTTTCTAGCAATTCAGTCTTTTCTTCTTCGGCATCATGCTCATCAAATAATTTTTCTCGCACCGGATCACATGTAGCTAGTCTTTGTCAGGGTAATTTACTGATTTTTTAAAACTGAGGCGAATTTTTTATTACAAAATTTGACCCCTAGAAATGTTGGTCAAAAAATTTTAGGATGAANTTCTTTCATTTAATTACCTTTCAAAATTTGACAATTTTTTTCCAAAGACGCATAAATTTTTTTCTTCGTAAAAATCATTCCATTTAACCTCTTAAAAAATTATAAATATAAAATATAAACTCAAAAACTATTATTATTTTGATTCAAAAATGATATTTCTTAATCAACCTATAACCACCTCTCTCTCAAACAGATGCGTAGGCAAACGCTAAAGAGACAAACTAAACAAAGGTCTGAAACCGGATTTAACGCTTATATGACATAATTGATTAATTGTGTCAGATAAGCGTTAAATTTACCGATTCAGAACCTTCTTCGCATCTGTTTTTTCTACTGTTAGAATTCTAAAAATAAAAATTAGAAATTAAAAATTTAATTCGAGAATTTGTTTTATATGCCAAGAAGTGAAAATTGTGTCTTTGATTTTATTTTAAAATAAACGGACACAAGGTGTCACTCATGCAATAAAAAAATGAAATATAAGCAAGAATTTTTAATTTTCAAATCATTCACTTTACTTGAATTTTAAGTGAAGATAAAATTTGTAAAAATCTTTGAATAAATATTGAATTAATTTTTTTACCCAAAGCAAAAATGCAAGAAATAAAGAATTTTTACAAATTTTTATGTTTTTTAATTTTTCCTTGAAACCCACCCACCACTCTTTTTAATTTTTAGCTAAAGAATTCCAACAAACGAAAGATCTGAAACCGGATTTAACGCTTATATGACATAATTGATTAATTGTGTCAGATAAGCGTTAAATTTACCGATTCAGAACCTTCTTCGCATCTGTTTTTTCTACTGTTAGAATTCTAAAAATAAAAATTAGAAATTAAAAATTTAATTCGAGAATTTGTTTTATATGCCATGGTTTGAAAATAAAATCCACCTAGTTACTATTTTTTATTGGCCGTAATTACCTAAAGGACAATTTTCACTTCGCAAGAAAAAAGGACATACTGTATATACTATAGGAAAGATAAGGTGCCCATACTGTTTAAATTTCAGCTTTTGGAAACAGCTCATCTGATTGACACATATTTTTGAAAAATCTAACAAAAAAATTGGTCCGAATTGAACCAACTTTCCATTTTGTGTCGAAAACTTTTGAGATTATATCGTTTGTACAATACGAAATCTTTTTTGATTCAAGAGTGATGGAACCGGATATATGATGTATCTCAACGAAAAAGAGTCCCTTCGGTTGCATAAAGGACAAATTGGCACTATTTACCTATTTTTACAAAAATATTGCCAGAAACTCTGTCTATCAAAGTTATCAATTTTTGTTTGTATCTCAGCATAAAGATCACCAAATAAATATACTTTTTATAAGAGAAAAACTACAATTCAATTAAATAAAATCGAAAGCTTGAAAAAATGTAGTTTTTCTATTATAAAAAGTATAATTTATCTCGCAACCCCCTATACAAAATAAATATACATGTTTTTTAAATGTACATGTTTTATTTTTATAATAAAAATTTTATTATAAAAATAAAACATGTATATTTTATTATAAAATACATAATGTATTTGTTTATTTTGGGGGTAAATGAAATTTGTTCCTCTTGCGGGCATTTTACACATCGGGCACTGTCGAACTTAGGGTGTCCACAGTCAGCCGGAAAATTCGCGATGAACAATTTAATAAAAAATCAAAAACTGTAAACTACGTCAAATTTTCTACTAGAACTAACATATTTCGAAATTTGACTATTTAATTTGTTCAAATATAACTTATCATGCTGAACAATGTATTCTATCGTTCACCTTTGTCTATAAAAATAACCACCAACCAAACCAGCTGTAACTGCTGTGACCACGATTCCTATCGAAAACTTTTTCGATGCGATTACTTTCTCTACAAATTTGGTAGCAATCAAATCCATCATGATAAATTGCTATTTAAAACTTAGGAGTCGTAACTTAGTACTTATGCTTTGGCGAGGTTTATTATGTTGTTGTTTTACTGAACGGAAATGAGTGTTACGGTGAGAGTTACGGGTTCTTCTTTGAAGCAACTACTATATTTTTTTAACTTTCGGTCGTTGCTTCGAATTGTATTGGTTGATTTCAAAGAGGGAGACCACTTTTGAGGAAATTTTTTATATTGATCGTGTACAGGATCAAAAATAATGTCCTCGGCTGAAATTTCAGGTCCGTCACCACAAAACAACACAAATTATTTTTTATCAGGTAACCTGATTCAGGTTTGTGAAAAACGAAAAAAATTCCGCGAAAGCTAGGGCTCACATATTTGCTGATATCGTTCTAAGTATGTATAGCTTTTTTAACAACTCATTACACCAGTGGTAACAACGCATACTCAAACGTACTGACGATTTTTGTCAGAACGTTGGTATTTTGCCAGGAAGTTGATGTATGGAAAGCACTTTTTAATGGTTTTGAAATTATTTTGCAAAATTGCTTAATTTTCGGATAATTCGAGTTAAATTTCTGAACGAACTAGACAGAAAATCTCACGTTGAGCTCTCGAAGAGGTCTTCGACTGCACATTCATATTGTTTTTCGACAATCTCTGGACCCCTAGTGTCTTCTGGCCATGCGTGACCAGACGTTTTTAATCAAGCATATAATCGAAGGGGTTGGAATCGATTGTCCGCTCATTTTTTGAGATCAGTCGAGGTGTTAAGCATCCCCCGCGGGGCCCCGTGACCCGAGTCGTCGATTGTTCCCTCGTTTCTCTGCACGAAAAAATCAAAGGAGTGTGTTAATCCCTATAAAATAGGAATTCGACGTTATTTTACCGTACAAGCTAGTAAACTTAACCTTACGAAATATTTGCTAAAAATAGTTCAAAATGTTCCTAATTTTTCAGTTAAAAAAGCGGCAACTA
This sequence comes from Oikopleura vanhoeffeni, assembly GCA_004367855.1. Taxonomy (NCBI): domain Eukaryota; kingdom Metazoa; phylum Chordata; class Appendicularia; order Copelata; family Oikopleuridae; genus Oikopleura; species Oikopleura vanhoeffeni. Next base: position 7,857 of record SCLH01000924.1, read on the forward strand.
TCGGTTTATAAATCGCGGAAATCTGAGTTTTCCAGTCATTCAAACCTTTTGCAAATATTCAATTTTGAGTTATTGAAATTATGGAGGCTTTTACCATAAAAAACAGAAATGCCAGAGACGATTTACTTGGAGAACTTTTCCTGCATTATCTTTATGCCGTAACCAGTGGAGAGAGAAATCATGCCTCGCTTATTTTTCATTTTAAAATGGAAGACAAATTTTATCAGTTTTACATAAATAAAGTTTCTAAAAAATCAATCACATTAGTGTGTGCTGATAAAAAATGCAAAACAGCGCAAAAAATTATTTTGGACGAACAATTTGTAAAATGCGAAGGGGGTGGTCAGGGCAAGCTTTTGTGGGAACTGTGTATGCTAAGAAATAAAACTGTAAATATTTTCTGGGTAATAATCAACATATATTTTTTCGATGGTAATCATATTATTCAAAGCATTCTCTACAGTCGTATAAAAACAATTTGTGAAAAAAATTTATAAAAAGTCATCAAATGTGAATAAGAAAATTAAAAACTGTCTCATTTTCGCCGATTCTCACAAACAAGTGCATAAGTAACACGAATTTAGGGTTAATTTGACATTTTCAAATTTGAAATATAAAACCGTCATCAATTTGGGTATTAAATCTGCAAAAAAATTGAATGTTTTTATTAAAATTTTTACAAAATCAGCTTCATAAAAATAAAAAATAAACTATTTTTGATGACAAAGTTCAAGTCTAATTTCAACTTCACTGTAGGGGCTTGTGAGTACCCTCAAAAAAATCGGAGAGGTCGACTTTTGCTCACATTTACATTTGCTCACTCACAATACACGTTTGCAAAGCCCTGATAGGCTAAAGGCAGAAGAAATTGCTACAACAATAGTTACCTGCCTGCTACGAAACAGAAAAGCGACGATGAAGCTAGACAATCAATTCAACACAAAAGTAGTCGTAAACATGGCAGAACTAATGCAAATACATCATGAATTCAGCACTTTAAGGAATTACCGATCGAACACACTGGCTGAACTGGCCGTCAAGAAAGAACAGAAATAGAAGAACAAAAAAGTTCCTTTGCCGGCGCAGAAGACCCAAGAATGTTTACCTCCCAAATAAACGAATTTTAAAATTTTGGAACGACTTCCCAAACTCATCAGAACCACTAAGAATACTGCGTTAGGCTATANAAGTTTGCCGGTGCTCCTATAAGGACGAATGGAGCGAAATCGGATCGTCCTTATAGAGGCACTCTACTGTACTTAAAAACACACTACGTTTCCTAATCAGGGCCGGGATATTAAAAAAAGTCTGAATAGGGGATATTCAGAGTGACCCAGGGGGCTAAAATTTTATATTTAAAATATTAAAACTGAATTGTAAATTAACCCCCACTTGCGCATGATGTTAAGTACCCACCTGCGCAAGAGTGTTTCAAAACACAGATTGAAATGCTTAGCCTAGAAAGTTGCTTTTCCCAGTGTCCAGACTCAAAAAAGTCCTCTTTACACCACCAGGTGGTGTCGGGTATCAAAAAAAAATTATCTGTAAAAATTACGTCCATAACTTATGGACCATAAGTATATTTATAGGTTCTAATGTTTTCCCAGTTTCGAAATACAAGAAAGTGCTTTTTGCACCACCAGATGGTGTCGAGTGTAAAAATGAATAATGAAAAAAAATTTTGTTTAAAAGTTACTGCCATAATTTATAGGTTCTTATCTGGTCCAAGTCCTGTTTTAACTGCATATAACAAAAACATGTGTTCAAAACACTGTTGCGCACGTGGGGTATGGTTATGTACTTCTTTATAGTGTATTAGTTCTGTACATTAAATAAAAAAAGTTCAAAGAGCAGTGTTTGGATTTCTCCAGTTAATTCCGGCAAAAACTGCATCTTCGCCAAGTTCTTCCTCAATTCTTAACAATTGATTATACTTCGAAAGTCTCTCAGACCTACAAGGTGCTCCACTTTTAATTTGTCCAGCTTGAAGTCCAACAACTAAATCGCCAATAAATGAATCTGAAGTTTCGCCAGATCTATGACTGACCATAACTGTCCATCCATTTGCTAGGCACATGTTTGAGGCTGTGATAGATTCAGACAGAGTTCCGATTTGATTGACCTTCAGTAATAAGGAATTTATTGACTGGTAAAGTTTAGAATTTTATAAAAAAAAATCCTCTATGATTTTTTCACAAGTGAATTGCGTAGGATGCAGGTCACTATTCTACGGGGTGAATACAGTCATAATTTCAATTAACGCGTAGAGTAGCCAGGTGAATCTGTACCCAGAGTCACTTTCAGCCAACTAGTTGTCTTGCTCCAAATCGAGACATATTTCCGAAGTTTCATTATCAACAATGTTGATTCAACATATTATTTTTCTACCTATAATTTAGGAAATATTCCACAAAGCTCATAAAAAAGCTACATAACAGTATCATAAAAATCCCTGGAATAATAGTTTATAATCTCGTGAGCAACTTTTGCTGTAACTTTTCAAGATCGCATTTTGAACCAATCGGTGGTTTTTTTTCGTCCTATTTTAGAAAATATTCAAACTCACACATAAGTTGTGAAATGGCATAGTAAAAAAATGACTACGGTCGTTTTTCGATTTTGATCCTAAAAATGTCTCGAATATGGCAAATTATATGCCATTTTGGCCACGGAAAATCGAATTTTTTTTGCATATGATTAACAAAACTATTTTAACATGTATCACAGATTATTGTGACAATGTAGAAGAAAANTTTTTTTTCGTCCTATTTTAGAAAATATTCAAACTCACACATAAGTTGTGAAATGGCATAGTAAAAAAAATGACTACGGTCGTTTTTCGATTTTGATCCTAAAAATGTCTCGAATATGGCGAATTATTTGTCATTTTGGCCACGGAAAATCGAATTTTTTTTACATATGATTAACAAAACTATTTTAACATGTATCACAGATTATTGTGACAATGTAGAAGAAAATGACTACGCCTGAATTTACAATGTCACTTTTTAACTCTCAGGAGCACGATTTGAAAATTATTTTATAATCTCCATGTCATCCTATCGCATTTTAAATAGCACCAAACGAATCGTTACCATCAATTTTCTGGAATTGATATTCTAAACTATTTTCGAAATATAAATCGTTCGAGCGCTAGAGATCAAAACATTTTATTTTGTGTTATTTATAACTAAACAAGTCTCGTCGAGGTCAAAAAACATAGAATCAGGTCAATAGCATTTCTGGTTCAAAAGATATGGACTGCCTATAGAACCCCCTTAAGGATCACGCTGAAAGGTTTTTTGTGGTGATTTCGAAAATTTTTGCAAAAAATAAGCACTAACGTCATTTAGTTTCAAAGTTTATCGATAACTTTGTAAATGGTCTTTTCATTAATTATTAAGCGTCGTAAGGTGCGATTAAAGGGTGTATGACAACTAGTTACTAGTTAGCTGAAAGTGAGTCTACGAGTTAAATAATATAAAAATTTGAGTCTATCCTTAATCTCAATGATGTAATCGCAAGCACTCATTCTTTTCCGATAATAAGGGTTCAAAGTTGAGCCAGCAAAGTGGCTTTGGTGCTTGAGGTTAACTCCCGTAGTGTCTTTTTGGACTTTCGTGACCAGATGGCCTTTAATCGCAATTCAGGACCCTTAATCATGTATGAATGACAATTTACAAAGTGATAGATCGACTATTTGGATAATTGACGTTTGTGCTTTTTTTTCCGAAAATTTTTTACTGTATTACAGTACTTATTTTTTGCAAAAAAAAATTTAAATCATCCAAAAAAAAAGCTTGAACAGGATCAAAAAAAAATTCTAAAGACTTTTATTCTGATTACACCATAGCCCCAAAATGATTACGTGACCGTATATTCAAGAATAACGGTTGGTTAAAAGTAGTTACTGTTTTTTCAAAATTACTTAAATCAATTTTTGAAAAAAATTGAAAGTGGTTCTTTAAAATGTTTAAGACTTTTTTTTCCATTACACCCAATGTCCAAAAACGATCAGTGACCTTCAAATTAGGAAATAAGGTTTTGATACAAGTAAAAAAATAGTGATCAAATTACGAAACGAAAAATTTTTGGGCCAATTAACACCTAATTTAAGAGTTTTGAACATAATTATATTTTCCAAAAACGTCACGTGATCTTATTTTTCAAGAAATAAGATAAATTTATGACATATTTCCAACCTTATTTTTAGAATTATTTCGTCACGTGATTTTATTCGGACTTTGGTGTAATATGGAAAAAGTCTTAAAAACGTTTGAAGTTCCTCCCAAAGTTTTCTTGTATTGTGATTTGAGTACTTTTTTCAAAATACGTATATAATTATAATATACGCGTATATTGCGGTACCGTATTGAAAATTACCGTAAATTTCAAAGTTCATCGTAGAGACTCGTAAGAACCCTCAAAATAAATCGAAGTGTCCACTTTCTGATGAAAATATTAGCAACTATGGGTCAATATGTACTGAAAGGTCGCCAGAGAGCAACCAATCCCCTGTGAAATCTCAAAATTTGACCATTTTCGCTCTTTAGTGACCGTTCAGTACATAATTGACTCATAGTTGCTAATATTTTCATTAGAAAGTCGACCTCTCCGATTGAAATTGGGCTTGAACTTTGTTATCAACAATATTTTTTTTTTTTTTATGAACTGATTTTGTAAAAGTTTTTAATAAAAAACATTTAATTTTTTTTGCAGTTAATACTCAAATTGGCGACGGTTTTAATATTTCAAATTTGAAATGCCAAATTAACCCTAAATTTGTGTTACTTATGCACTTGTTTGTGAGAATCGGCGAAATGAGAGAGTTTTTAATTTCTTTTTCACATTGATAACTTTTTATATTTTTTTTTTACAAATTGTTTTTATAGACTCTAGAGAATATCGTTGAATAATATATGATTACCATTAGAAAAAATCACTATGTTTAATTAATGAATCTTCGGTTATATGCTTTGATTTAAAACGTCTGGTCACGAAAGTCCAGAAGACACTACGGGTACAGAGATTGTCGGCCACTACGGGACGTTAAGAGGTTTCAGAGGTCTGAGGTTTCATGAGGTTTCATTGAGAAATTTTGAAGAAGGAGAAAGTAAATTATAAGAGACCCCTTAAACCTTATTTTCACAAATAGTCGTCAAAAATATATTGAATCATTTTTGGTGCAAATCTCGCGATCTATAAAAAATAATACACTATTTTTATGACCGTTTTTTCTACATAAAAAATTCTACTACAGGACCTGTCTGTATTATGTCACAAATTATGTGTGAATCATACAGGTTACGTACACCACATTAGTAAAGGTTGAAAATCACTGAACTTTTTCCTTTTCGGCAATAGCTCGTGTAATTCGTACTGGATTTGTGACTGTTAAATCATCCCCCATAATTTGTGTGTTTGCTCCAACCATTTGAAGTCAAGTATTTATAACCTTCCCAGTCATCTTGATCGAGGAGGATCTCGATTGGAAACATTGGGTACTTTTGTATCCAGCTGATGTAGTGATCAGCTAGTTGTTTCGATGACAAGTTCTACCGCGAGCTGTAGGATCATCATTTTTGTATCCTAAAAACCGTTTTAAAGAGGTTGTCGGTGTAAAATGCAGAATCGGGGAAACGGGCATAACTTCTTGAGTATTATTAATAATTTGAAAACCCCAGAATACGTCTTGATACGCGATGCTTGTATCCAGCGGAAGTGGTATAAATTTATACTATAATGCCACTTTTATATTCGTATCACGGTAAAGCGAGTACCTTTTTGGCCTTATTTGCTGTAAATGACAAAAATGCGCGAAATCCACAATTTGAACAAAAAAACATAATTAGAAAATAAAGTGCCACCAAAAAGATGCCTTGGTATGATTTTCTGGAACCGACATTAAATATGGCCAGTATTAAAATTAGAAATACAAAGTTAGTTCGCAAGTAAAAATAAGTTTAAAACTGCTCATACTTTCATAAATTCGGTGAGAATTTTCAGCGTCATGCATTCTCAAATAAAATAAATGATAAATTTACCTAGATTGTACACTTTTTTCTCTGCATCATAAAATTTCAGATGCTGCTGGGTCCATAGCAATTCCAATTGTCCAGAATATCCAGCAGAATTAATAGCTTCCATTATCAAAATCTTAAAGCATCTTCCCCTTCTAATATTTGGTGCAAAACCACCTTCGTCCCCAACGTTAGTTGCATCTTTGTCCAAATTTGGATTTTGTGATTTTTTGGAGATGATGATATGTTTCAGATCCCATGCGCATGGCCTCGGAAAAAGTAGCAGCGCCAAATGGGAAAATCATAAATTCTTGCATCGCAAAGTATATTTCCAGCATGGCTAAAATTTTGCGTTAACTTACATTGTTGAATGGTCATTTTGGACAAAAGTTTCTTACTTTGATATTCAGTAAATCTTTCACCAACCCCAAAAAATTTGTTAAATTGTTGAAAATTTCAAGAGTTATCAGACTTTTGTCAAGAAAAAAAGGTAAAATGAGATAAATTTTAAAAATTAGATTTTTTAATTATCTTCCCATTCACACTGATCAGAAACTTTTGCATCAATTTTAGCCTAACTTATCTTCATGCTTTTTATTTGTAATTTTTTAAAATTAAAATTATATTGAAATAATTATTTTTTTGATGCAAGATGAAAAACGCTTTTTTTCGCAGTGAAATGTGTCCTTTTCAGGACCAAAGCGAATCTTGAAAATGAGGGTTAATCTCTATAGAAGCGTGTTTCGAATCCCACTAAGGTTTGTCTTTAGTGATTGTCTTGGGTATGATTAATAGGCAAAGGCCTTGCAGCAAAGGACCTTGCTTTTATATTGGAAGCGCCCAAGTTTATTTGGTGAGTTAAAATCCACTTAAGGGCAAATCCAAAAAAAACATTTAGGGTGGGATTCGAAATACAACCCTATAGGAGATTACTATCATTTTCAATATTTACTTTGATCAGAAAATAATANACCCCCTTAAGGATCACGCTGAAAGGTTTTTTGTGGTGATTTCGAAAATTTTTGCAAAAAATAAGCACTAACGTCATTTAGTTTCAAAGTTTATCGATAACTTTGTAAATGGTCTTTTCATTAATTATTAAGCGTCGTAAGGTGCGATTAAAGGGTGTATGACAACTAGTTACTAGTTAGCTGAAAGTGAGTCTACGAGTTAAATAATATAAAAATTTGAGTCTATCCTTAATCTCAATGATGTAATCGCAAGCACTCATTCTTTTCCGATAATAAGGGTTCAAAGTTGAGCCAGCAAAGTGGCTTTGGTGCTTGAGGTTAACTCCCGTAGTGTCTTTTTGGACTTTCGTGACCAGATGGCCTTTAATCGCAATTCAGGACCCTTAATCATGTATGAATGACAATTTACAAAGTGATAGATCGACTATTTGGATAATTGACGTTTGTGCGTTTTTTTTCCGAAAATTTTTACTGTATTACAGTACTTATTTTTTGCAAAAAAAATTTAAATCATCAAAAAAGCCTTTGAACAGGATCAAAAAAAAAATTCTAAGACTTTATTCTGATTACACTATAGCCCCAAAATGATTACGTGACCGTATATTCAAGGAATAAGGTTGGTAAAAGAAGTACTGTTTTTTTCAAAAATTACTTAAATCAATTTTTGAAAAAAATTGAAGTGGTTCTTTAAAATTTTAAGACTTTTTTCCATTACACCCAATGTCCAAAAACGATCAGTGACCTTCAAATTAGGAAATAAGGTTTGATCAAGTAAAAAAATAGTGATCAAATTACGCGAAAAATTTTTGGGCAATTAACACCTAATTTAAGAGTTTTGAACATAATTAATATTTTCCAAAAACGTCACGTGATCTTATTTTTCAAGAAATAAGATAAATTTATGACATATTTCCAAACCTTATTTTTGAATTATTTCGTCACGTGATTTTATTCGGACTTTGGTGTAATATGAAAAAAGTCTTAAAAACGTTGAAGTTCCTCCCCAAAGTTTTTTGTATGTGATTTGAGTACTTTTTCAAAATACCGTATATAATATAATATACGGTATATTGCGTTCCGTATATGAAATTACCGTAAATTTCAAAGTTCATCGTAGAGACTCGTAAGAACCCTCAAAATAATCGGAAGTGTCAACTTTCTGATGAAAATATTAGCAACTATGGGTCAATTATGTACTGAAAGGTCGCCAGAGAGCAACAATCCCCCTGTGAANTCTCAAAAATTTGACCATTTTTCGCTCTTTAGTGACCGTTCAGTACATAATTGACTCATAGTTGCTAATATTTTCATTAGAAAGTCGACCTCTCCGATTGAAATTGGGCTTGAACTTTGTTATCAACAATATTTTTTTTTTTTTATGAAGCTGATTTTGTAAAAGTTTTTAATAAAAACATTAAATTTTTTTTGCAGATTTAATACTCAAATTGGCGACGGTTTAATATTTCAAATTTGAAATGCCAAATTAACCCTAAATTTGTGTTACTTATGCACTTGTTTGTGAGAATCGGCGAAAATGAGAGAGTTTTAATCTTCTTATTCACATTGATAACTTTTTATAATTTTACAAATTGTTTTTATAGGACTCTAGAGAATCGTTGAATAATATATTGATTACCATCGAAAAATTATACCCTTTACCACGCTTTTGTTGATTTAAAGAATCCAGATTAGGTTGGGGGAGCCAATCCTAACACTATCCTGAGACCCCTTCTAGGCCTTAGAGGACCGGTTTATAATCTTTTCAGCCCTACATCTATCAATACACACCCAAAGGTATTAAAGGGATATGTTAATAATGGAATCTTCGGTTATATGCTTGATTTAAAACGTCGGCACGAAAGTCCAGAAGACACTACGGGTCCAGAGATTGTCGGCCACTACGGGAGTTAAAGAGGTTTCATGAGGTTTCATTGAGAAATTTTGAAGAAGGAGAAAGTAAATTATAAAGAGACCCCTTAAACCTTATTTTCACAAATAGTCGTCAAAAATATATTGAATCATTTTTGTTGGCAAATCTCGCGATCTATAAAAATAGATACACTATTTTTATGACGTTTTTTTCTACATAAAAAATTCTACTACAGACTGTCTGTATTATGTCACAAATTATGTGTGAAATCATACAGGTTAACGTAACCACATTAGTAAAGGTTGAAAATCACTGAACTTTTTCCTTTTCGGCAATAGCTCGTGTAATTCGTACTGGATTTGTGACTGTTAAATCATCCCCCATAATTTGTGTGTTTGCTCCAACCATTGAAGTCAAGTATTTATAACCTTCCCAGTCATCTTGATCGAGAGGATCTTCGATTGAAACAATTGGGTACTTTTGTATCCAGCTGATGTAGTGATCAGCTAGTTGTTTCGATGACAATAGTTCTACCGGAGCTGTAGGATCATCATTTTTGTATCCTAAAAACGTTTTAAAGAGGTTGTCGGTGTAAAATGCAAGATCGTGGAAACTGGCATAACTTCTTGGAGTATTATTAATAATTTGAAGAACCCCAGAATACGTCTTGATACGATGCTTTCCAGCGGAAGTGGTATAAAATTTATACTATAAATGCCACTTTTATATCGTATCACGGTAAAGCGAGTACCTTTTTGGCCTTATTTGCTGTAAATTGACAAAAAATGCGCGAAATCCACAATTTTGAACAAAAAAAAACATAATTAGAAAATAAAAGTGCCACCAAAAAGATGCCTTGGGTATGATTTTCTGGAACCGACATAAATATGGCCAGATATTAAAATTAGAAATACAAGTTAGTTCGCAAGTAAAAATAAGTTTAAAACTGCTCATACTTTATAAATTCTGAGAATTTTCAGCGTCATTGCATTCTCAAATAAAATAAATGATAAATTTACCTAGATTGTACACTTTTTTCTCTGCATCATAAAATTCAGATGCTGCTGGGTCCATAGCAATTCCAATTTGTCCAGAATATCCTGCAGAATTAATAGCTTCCATTATCAAATCTAAAGCATCTTCCCCTTTGCTAATATTTGGTGCAAAACCACCTTCGTCCCCAACGTTAGTTGCATCTTGTCCAAATTTGGATTTTGTGATTTTTTTGAGATGATGATATGTTTCAGATCCCATGCGCATGGCCTCGGAAAAAGTAGCAGCGCCAAATGGGAAAATCATAAATTCTTGCATCGCAAGTTTATTTCCAGCATGGCTAAAATTTTGCGTTAACTTACATTTGAATGGTCATTTTTGACAAAAGTTTCTACTTTGATATTCAGTAAATCTTTCACCAACCCCAAAAAAATTTGTTAAAATTGTTGAAAATTTCAAGAGTTATCAGACTTTTGTCAAGAAAAAAAGGTAAAATGAGATACAATTTTAAAAATTAGATTTTTTAATTATCTTCCCATCACACTGTCAGTGTGACACTGATCAGAAACTTCGCATCAATTTTAGCCTAAACTTATCTTCATGCTTTTTATTTGTAATTTTTTAAAAATAAAATTATTATTGAAAATAATTATTTTTTGATGCAAGATGAAACGCTTTTTTTCGCAGTGAAATGTGTCCTTTTTCAGACCAAAGCGAATCTTGAAAATGAGGGTAATCTCTATAGAGCGTGTTCGAATCCCACTAAGGTTGTCTTAGTGATTGTCTTGGGTATGATAATAGGCAAAGGCCTTGCAGCAAGACTGCTTTATATTGGGAGCGCCAAAGTTTATTGGTGAGTTATCACTAAGGCAATCACTAAAAAAACATTAGTGGGATTCGAATACACCCTATAGAGATTACTATCATTTTCAATATTTACTTTGATCAGAAAAATAATATTATTGACTTATGAAATTTTCGACGGAAACGTGTAAAATAACCTGAAACCTTGTACAAACTTATACTATAAAGCAGTTTTGTGAAACTTACCTTCCGCCATTAATTACATTGAAACTCGGAATTGGTAGCAGCATTTTTTTGGTGTTTTTTCCAGCAAGTGCATTCAAATGTCGATAAAGAGGAATATTTTTCTGGGCGGCTCCTGCTCTGGAAATAGCAAGGGAAACCCCTAAAATGGCATTTGCACCAAGTTTGCTTTTGTTTGGTGTACCATCAAGGTTAATTAATAAGGTATCCATGGCGGATTGGTCGGATAGGTCAAAATCTTTTCCGACAATGGCATCAAAAATAATTGTGTTGACGTTGGAAATTGCTTTCGAGACTCCTTTTCCATGAAATTCATTTTTAACTAAAAAATAATTACAAACTTAGGTTGACTTCAGGTGCATGAGTTTTTATCCAAATATTGCTTATTTTTTATTTTGGAGATTTTGACAAAAAAATTTGACGATTTTGAAAAATTCGGCTATATATAATATATTGGCACATTCGGCGATATGGGGACAGAAATAACAAAATTGTTCGAAAATTAAGAATTAAGTTCTCCACCAAACGCAATCAAATAAAAGTTGAAAAGAGTAAATTTGGGAAATTCAATCTTGAAAATGACGTCATTCATGACGGCCAGAAAGTAATTTGTAATAGAAATCTCGAAAAAATTCAGCGATATTGGCTCATTCGACGATATTGACACTGAAAGTATTTTAGCTAAAAATCGTGAAATTGCGTAGGTTTTGTTCGGCAAATTCGGCGATATCGGTCCTACTGTATTATTTGTATATATTGTTTTCACCGACGTTTTTGCAATTTGGAATTTAAACATCTTGATTCATTTTTCTTCAAAAATGCCGTTTTAGTTTTTGTCTAATCGAACTCTTAGAGACCCGATCATATTTATTGAATCAAATACGAATTATAACATCTGCGAGTCAGAGGCCACAAGTGAACGCATAGGTCTATTCAGGTTAAAAACAATTGTTATCAAACCCACACTGATTTTGCAAATATTCTTAACTCTCAGCCGCCTGATTGGCACTGGCCAGACAAATCAACCATGAATCGATTTTTTTGTCCTTTAATCAAAACGCTGCTTTGCAAAAAGTACCCAATTCTCTCGAAAAAAATATGAGGCAATTTTCAATAATGAGGTATGAATTAAAAGGTCGACCCGAGTTAAACGTTTATTTCTATTTTTGTAGATAGAAACTTCTTGCAAAAGCGAAACGTTGCTACGTTTTGATAATAAAATTAGAATATTATTACGTAGTTGATTCTAAAACATTATTTTTCAGCAAAAAAACGAATAATAGCTAATACGTAGGGCGTAAATCAAATTTTAAACTAATTAGTTTATTAACGATTTTTATAGAAATGAAAAAAAAATCGAAAAAAATTTATTAGGTAAAATGGCATTTTAAGCTTTAAAATGATAATGAAGTAGCTGCGCATGCCTGCTCAATATTAACTTATGATTCATAAGTTTATGCTTATTGATTAGCAAATAAAATTTTAAGTCGATTAAGACAAATAAAAAAGTGAGCAAATAATGTCCGCCAAAATCAATTTTTGCGTTTTCAGTCGTTCTGCTTACGCCTTTTTTCATCAATATTTCTTCAAAATGACCGAAAGAATTTTTCGAAATTTTTTTTTCGGAAATAAAAAAAAAATTTCTTGTAATTTATCGCTAAATGTTTTTGTGACGCGATTCGTGTAATAACAACAAAAAATTTATAATACATCAAACTTTATAGCGCGTTTCAAAGCCCAAAAAGTAGTTTTTTAACACTCAATATGTGACCACTAGGTGGCTCCAAAAAATTTCGTGGTCGGAATCATTTTTTTGAGAAAGTTTAAGCCCATAAACTCAAAGAATCCGTGCTGAGGGGTTTAGTTTTGCAGATAAATCTCCCGGTACTGACCCTACTAATGCGTTATTAGTAACTCAAAACTTTTATTGAATCCATTAATTCTTACCTCCATCTCTTAATTCAATGGCTTCATAAATTCCAGTAGAAGCTCCTGATGGTACAGCGGCTCTAAACGTACCAATACTTGTATTTAAATCTACTTCTACTGTTGGATTTCCCCGAGAATCGAAAATTTGTCTTGCTTTTAAATTGTTGATGAGAACCATTTTTCTGATTGAAACAAATCTAAACATTAATCATGAAAACTGCGCAAGAAAAATTAATGTAAATATTTTTACCTCTATAATTTCAAATGGCGAAGAGATTGTCAGACTATTTATTTTATGCACAATTTCTCATGATTTTTACATAATAATCACGCTGTTACGCTCAAAAAATCAGAACTATTACGAGCGAATTTGAAGTGCACAAATTATGCACTGCACATCATTATTGAAAAGTTTGCATCGTAAATTACGATGAAGCATTCTTAGGGTTTTGCACAGTGGTATTTTTACGGGAGAATTTTTGGGGGATTTTTATGTTTAAATGGCAACCTCACTTTAAGCTTATTAGTGAAAGCGAGGAAAATTCTGTCCCGATGAAAGCAAACATTTTTTAGGCACACCTGGGCCATTTTTTCTAATAAATAAAGATTCTGTGAACGCAATACTTATTAAACCAACAAAAATGCGTTGTTAGTTTTGCAAATAAACTCCGAGATAGTGCTTCCAGGTATGACCCTATGTATGAAGCATACATAGGATGCGCAGCGGGCAAATTTCTAACTTTTAAACGGTCGAAATTAACGAAAAACGAGAAGAAAAATCTTAAGCAGAATTCAAAGGCAAGAATTATGAAAAAAAAAGTTACCGGTGATAATACCGGTTATAGGTTTAAATTACCGGTTGCACCATAAAGTAAAGTCCGCTCAGGTGAGCTGAGACGTTTTTCGTGTTTTCCTGAAAATTTGACATCTAATGGTGATCGGGAGAGCTCTGGGAACCTCTGGGAAAAATTTTTAGAAAAAAATTAGAGTCTGGCTTTGCAAAAAAAATTCCTTCCAACGGCTCTACTTCTGAAAAATCTGGTAGATGGAGTTTTATATGCTAAAAATCGAAGTTAGTGCTCTAAATGGGCGTTGTTAAAAGTCATTTTTCTGACACTAGCTGGCCAAAAACTTTTTTTTTGCCCGGAATCGTTTTTTTCTGGGTCAACAACCCCCGAGAGGTCAACGAATTTGCAGCAACTACTGTAGGTCTCGCTGTAGTTTTACCGCTGCGCACCCTAAGCATACAGTACACAGTGTACTGTACACTGTACGCCTAAGCCTCTTAGAGGTCAGACTAACCCAAAGCGTATATATAAAAATATATAAAGTGAGCATCAAAAACAAGTTGCATTAGGCCAAGTCAAAATTTTGGCTCCCCAAACGTACTATTCGGCATAAAATTTTAGATATTTCAGGCTTAACTCCCGTAGGGTCTTCCGAGCCATCCGTGGCTCGAAGGCTTAATCGCAATTTAGGACCCTTAATCATGTATGAATGAAAATTTACAAAGTGATCGATCGACTATTTGGATAATTGACGTTTGTTGCGTTTTTTTTTCGAAAATTTTTACTTTATTACAGTACTTATTTTATGCAAAAAAAAATTAAATCATCAAAAAAAGCCTTTGAGCGGGATCAAAAAAAAAGACTCTGAGACTTTTTTCCCATTACACCATAGCCCCAAAATGATCACGTGACCGTATATTTAGGAATAAGGTTGGTAAAGTAGTACTGTTTTTTTTTCAAAATGCTTAAATCAATTTTTGAAAAAGTGAAGTGGTTCTTTAGAAGTTTTTAAGACTTTTTCGCATTACACCAAAGTCCAAAACGATCAGGTGACCTTCAAATTAGAAATAAGGTTTGGTTCAAGTAAACAAATAGTGATCAAATTACGTCGAAAAATTTTTAGGGTCAAGAAACACTTAATTCAAGAGTTTTGAACATAATAATATTTTCCAAAAACGTCACGTGATCTTATTTTTCGAGAAATAAGGATTAATTTATGACATATTCAAACCTTATTTTGGATTATTTCGTCACGTGATTTTATTCGGACTTTGGCGTAATGTGAAAAAAGTCTTAAAAACGTTTGAAGTTGACCTGGAATTTTTTTGACGTAATTTGAGTCTTTTAAAATTACTGTTCTATTTGTTTTTTTTCAAAAGTACTCAAATCACGTGGAATTTTTTTTGCAGATGCAATATCCAAATTGGTGACGTTTAATATTTCATATTTGAAATGCCAAATTAACCCTAAATTTGTGTTATTTATGCACTTGTTTGTGAGAATCAGCGAAAATGAGAGAATTTTTAATTTCCTTATTCACATTTGATGACTTTTTATAGACTTTTTTAACAAATTGTTTTTTATAGGACTGTAGAGAACCTTTGAAAAATATGATTATCATTGAAAAAATATATGTTGATAATGAATCTTCGGTTATATGCTTGATTTAAAACGCAAGCACGGATGGCTCGAAGACACTACGGGTCCAGAGATTGTCGGCCACTACGGGAGTTAAATTTTAGTCCAAATTGACTATCAATAGACCACAACCAGTATGTGTTTTTAACTTGCGACACGAAAATTGCAGCTTATATTTTTAAACCCTCACCATAGACAATATCTTGCTTTAAAAGTATAATCCACCTAGTGACCACTTTTTATTGGCGGAACTTTATTCCAATGCAATTGTCATGTCGCAAAAACATACAGTATGTCACAATCTGTATGTATTTTTTTACTTGCGAAATGCAAGTTGCCATGAAGAAAATTTCCGTCAATAAGAAAATGGTAACTAATAGTTACTAACTATGTGAATTTTATTTGAAAGCCAGGCAATCGCCAATGTCGGGAACTTTAAAAAAGAATCTGCCTAGTTACTATTTTTGGCGGGAATTTCTTTCACGGCAATTTTCATTTCGCAAGTAAAAAAAATACTATTTGCTTTAATTATTACAGCGTAAATTACGCTGCGTAATCATATCTATTACGGTACTTGCTGGCCTTTCATGCCATTTTTCAAATATGGGTACTTGGTGTTATTTTTTCGTTCATTTTAGGCAACAAAAATAACACCAAGTACCAAAATCTTAAAAGTAGCATAAAATGCCCAGCAAGTACCGTAATAGATATAATAATGCAGTACGTAGAGTGCGTTTAAACGGACAGTTTGGAAGAACGGGTTTGGATCAAAAAGTCCTACTAGCGTAAATGAATATTTGGCAATTTAGACTGTTCGTCTGACGACAGCACCTTCAAACGAGCAATTTGAATCGCCAAATTGCCCGTTTATACCCATGCTAAAGGGCCTTTTAGACCCAAACCGTTTCTACCAAACTGTCCGTTGAAACGCCCTGTAATAATACAAATTCTGATTCAATTTACCGGGTGAATTTCATGTAATTTATATTGTAGCATTTGCATAAACCCCAAAACTATTTTTCCAAATATTTGTGCTAACCAATCAGAACTCCGTTGAAAATGACACACGACGCTCAAAAAAATATTTCATTTATCGAAAACGTAAACAAATGTATTTTGATGAATCCTCAATTTTCGCGTTTTATTTACAAATAATATTATTCAGATAAATCGAGATTGAAAACAAAATGAATTCAATTGCTCGAATTTTGACTTTCCGGCCGTTAACAAATGTTTTGTTTCGGCCAAAAATGCTTTTATCGGCCCAAACTATGGCGTCAAAAAAAGTAATGAGTGAAAATACAGAATTAGAGGAATATACAGAAGATACACTAAAGTACATGTTACAGAGACATAAACCAAGGGTAGCTGAACCACCTGGTTTAACCGGAATTAGACACAAAATGCGTGGTAGATTCAATATTACCAAAACTAAATGGTGGTTGGAACAAGGGCCAAGTCTGATACCTCAGGTAAAATTATTAAGCAAGAAACAACAAATTCGAGAATTTTTATCTAGAAAAAGAACTAATTTCTAAATCAACGAGTTTTCAAAATTTTGTTTTTACACGAAGACCAAATTTTTTATCATTAATTTTTCATTATTTGTTCTTTGTCAGACCTGTAAAATCATTCAGATGTCACTACTAGTGACTCACTAGGAAATCTTTTTCATTATAACTTACAAGAAACGTTTATTTTTATTTCTTCAAGTAAAAAAATCGGGAAAACATTTTTTCGTCAAAATAATTTTTTCAATTTTAAAGTCTAGAAAATCATAAGAAAATCGAATTACGTTTCAGTTTAATTTAATTGTGAGACTTTCATATGAATTTCGAAAAGACTATTTTCTGACCAAAACTTTATTTTTATAATAAATGATTCATTTTGACGAAAAAATTATTTTGAAGAAAAAATGATTTCCCAAAAAATCACGTCATAAGAGGGATTTTTGAGCGTAACCAAAAAAGATCGAATGCTCTCGAAAACGGTTCATCTGATACAAGAGATTTCAATTGTATCACAACTGTGATACTTATCAATGAGTTAATACCAGCAATGTTTTTTTTTCTTTTACCGGCTTTAAATCTTGGGTGCACTTAAAAAATGCCGACAGTGAAATTTATTTAATGATTTTTCGAGAGTGACTCTGAGTTTTACGAAATTACGTCAATAGAAAATCCACGAAATTTTTAGTTTATTCGATTAATAGACTAATCAGTGAACTTCNTTACACTGCCTCAATCGTCCGATTTTTTTTAGCAGAAAATCGAATAATTAGTGAAAAATTTCATTTAAAAAAAACTACTAATGTAGAATAATTATTTTAAGTTTCCGATCTCCAAGAATTTGCAAAACCCTGAAATTTAAATAATAATAAAAACAAAACAAAAACTAGTACAGTCATCGCTCCCTAACTGGAACACTTTTTTTAGGTCGGTTAGTGTTCCAGTTAGGGAACGATTACTGTATAACATAATTTTATACATTAAAACTGACCAAATAAATCAAACTTTTGTTTTACACTCTATATTTAGGTTGCTTCAATAAATTTGGAGTATAACAAACCAGCCTCGGATGTCTATAATATGTCAAAAGGAGCCTTTTATTATCACCACTATTATATTCCCCAATTACGGTACAAAAATCCGCATGTGCAAATTGACGTGAACACTGATCAAGTCGCAGTTCCATTTATGACAATATATTTTAAAGGTAAATTAATCTAAAAAATAGATAAAAAAGCTGTTTTTAAGCCGCAACTAAAAAATGGCCTCGTAAGGCCTTACGGCACGCTTTGCTGCCAAATCTATGAACTTTGTTTTGGCCGGTTCGCGTTTTGAAACTACAAAAAAATTTAGTATTTAAAATTTCATTATTTACACGATGCAAAAAAAACGTCTGATGATATTATTCTGAAACATAACTTATGTGAAATAAGCCTTTCTCTTATTTTGATTCCATGGCTCGCATGATTCAATAAATCGTATAACTTCTGAACTTATGATAAATGGCGAGATTAAAAAATATTTTTTCCTTAATTTTCTTAAGAAAATTTTTCTATATATCTCTAGTCTATATTTAGTCTAAATATAGTCTATATTTATAGGGACGCGTCAGCTGGGGACTCGATTTTTTTAAAAATTTCCCAATTTCAACAATATTTCGGATCTAGGGTTAATTCATATCAGAGAAAACGAAAATGACCTTTTAAAATTTCAAAAATGACCACAAGTGCCGCTAGAGAGTAAAATATCAAAAAATAAGCAATTTTTTAAAGTTTCCCAATTTCAACAATATTTCGGATCTAGGGTTAATTCATATCAGAGAAAACGAAAATGACCTTCAAAAATGACCACAGGTGCCGCTAGAGAGTAAAATATCAAAAAATAAGAAAATTTTCCCGATAATATAATATATTTTCTTTATAATATAGAATATCTACCTAGGTAGATATTTTTAGATAACTTACACAATATAAGTTATATTTTTTCATCCATTTAATTGTATTTCTATTGTTTAATAACTCATTTTAGATGGCAGAAAAGCTTTGGTAAATTGCGCGTCTTCTTCGGAAGAAATCGCTAAACATGTACAAGGTACTTTTTGCTTGGAGTATGAAACTGCTGAAAAAGAAAATTTTGATGAAAATGGTAGAATTCAAAATCCTTGGATGCATGCTAATAATAAACCTTGTAGAACTTCAACGGTAAATAAGATCAAATTAATAAGAAAATGATTAGGGCTGATTTTTAAGGACCCTCAATCCAGTGAGATAATTCGGAACTGGTACATAAATGAATCATATCATATGATATGATCCTGTTGAAATTTTGAAATATACTAGTAATAAACAATTTTAAGCTAGTGCCACTGAAGAGCTGTTTTTTATTTACGTTTTTACCGGTAATTTGAGATGTTTTTTTTTCGAGAAACCGATAATAATTGGTAGCCCACTGGTAAAACTGAAATCGAAAAAAGGCTTTACATCGGAATGCAGCTTGAAAAACCATATCATGGCCCTGTACAGTATGTAAGATTTTTGCTCCTATTTTCCAATTTGGACAAATCTGAATTCCACCGTTTTGATTGGTTCAATCTGGAAAAGACGTAGGTATTTGCGAAAATTGATCGTTCTCAATGGCGGATAGCAAGTTATCCAAATTGGAAAAATAGGAGCAAAAATCTTACAGACTGTATATGATCGGTGAATTGAAGGGAGACGGTGAATTTTTCTTACCCATTATTTTTGTAATTTTAAAATTGAATAAAAACGAAGGACATTTTTTTCAAATTATATCATGAAAATGTAAGATGACTGAAATTTTTTTTTTAAAAAATTACCCTTACCGATTTTTTTTTTTTTACTGATTTTGTTTAAGAAATATCGTGTTCATCGAAAATGTATTTGCCAGCAACCAGGACAATATGGGTGCAAAACAGCTTGTAATTTTGCCATCCAAAAACCAGAAAGAAAGGCATTGGACAGAAGGTAATTTTTAAACTACCTAAGAAAAAAATTTCAAATTATAATTTTTAGGTCATCACATAATTTGCCTGTAGAAGATAATTGGTACGCCAACTTTTTAAAGAAAAATCATGTCGAAAACAATCCTCGAAGCCGTTTCAATACATATAGATTTTACCGAAAAACATTTCACGATATGAGACCATGGAAAAGTACCGAATCGTTTAGATCTGTAAGTACCTCGAAATATACATATATGTAACTAAATTGAAAAATATTTTTATTTCATTTAAGCACGATGCTGCATCGTCGATGCATGTCAAATTTTCACTCGGAACCAATTTTTCCTTTGAGTTATGAAATCAATATAATTGTAAAATTTAACAAAAAAATTTTTTGACCAAATTTGTGCAACAAATCGCTCGAAAACTTCTCGGTTTGCACCCCTCATCATGACTTAGATTTGTTTACAAATTTTTAACACAAATCAAATTCAGCCAGCAGTTTTATACTACAGTATTATTTTTGTGAAAAAGAATTTAATTGAAATCTCCTACAATACTAATCGGGGAAGCCGTTTTGAGCGGTGAACTTTCTCTCATTTTTTGTACAAAATAACTTAAACCTACGCAGCTCAAAACGGCTTCCACGATGAGTATTTTATGTTTTTGAATCTATAATCCTAAAATCGAAAAAGTTTGTACTCTTTTTAATATTTCGAACCCTAAATAGTTCGAGGAAATCTATGAAAATAAAAAGCACCCAGAAAAATGTGTACCAGTTAAGGAGCGAGGACTGTATCTAACTTAAAAACTATCCTAGCCATTGGGCTTCCTGGTGCGCACCCTGACTCAAATTTTTTATTATCGAAAATATTTGATTATACTAGAAAATTCAAAAATATTTTTAGTATAACGGTGAAATCACCCGAATTGAAGAAGTTTCTGCTGCAAAAGCTCAACGTAAAATGAAGGCCCATGCTGATTTCAAATTACTCAAAAGACTGAGTCAAAAGGACGTCCATGACCACTGGTCGACTTATTTCTGGCAGTGTGAATCTGGCCTGAGTGGCGATATTGAGGAAATTAGAAAGCAAGCTCATTTGCGAGGAAATCAGCTGATGAAAAGTGATTCGGCTATCGGTGGTTATAGACAGTATAATTCTAGAGATTTCTTCAAGCCTGGACCTCCGTATTATGCATAAATTTCCGTCCACATTATTTTTTAAAATTTGATTTAAAGTTTTTTTGTAAACTTAGAATGACCGCTGATGACATACCTGTGGGGTACCAGGAAATTACTTCAAATAAATTGGAAGTAGATGGCTGTGAAATATATGCCTTGAAAGTACCAAAGGGCTTTGATATAACATCTTTAAAAGTACGTTGTCTTTCATTAATATATCTTTATTTGCTATGATTATTTGATACTGTCGTGTGTCTATAAAGACTGCGTATATATGGACAAAACGACGGAAATTTTTAGAAATTGTCGAGAATTAGGTGGATGTATCTAAGATTATGATATCTAGGCCACTAGTTTCGCGGTCACATTTGAACTTATTTTCGAAACTATTGTTCAACGTCTTTATCTAGTGCTCTCATTGGTCAAACGCGAAACAACCACAAAACTAGAGGCCTACAGATCCCAATCTTTGATATAGACAAAACGACAACCTTATAAATGGTTGAATGTACATTTTTTAAAGATTTATTTTCAAAAAAAACAGAATAATGTGGTGTTATTTAAAAAAAAATTGTTTAAAATTTTTCATCTTAAATAAAGGTTCACACATTATTTTCAAACTTTAATTTATGACTTCAAATATTTCAAAATAAGCCTTACTATATGCTTGAGCTTAAAACTGCAGAAAAATTCCGCAACGCCAGAGTTTTGCGCATAACTTTTGTTCTAGGCCCTTAAAAAAAATTTCGCCCGATAATATTAAAGAGGAGATTTCAGGATAACGACTCCGATTTAAAAAAATTTCTATGTCAAACAAAAAAGCCTTGTTCAAAAGACAGAATAAAAAAAACGTTTTTGGGCATAACTTTCGTTTAAAATCAAACAAAAAAATTCGCCCGATAATATTTAAGATTATTATTCTGCAGTCACTCTCGTTGAAAAATTATTGAAATCGGATGTCAGATTAAACATCCTTGGTGATTTGAAAAGTTCGACTTTTGGCGCCCTCTTGTGGCTGAACCTACTTTCAAAAATCTGCGAGAACTCGACCAAAATTTTTTTCAGGGTCAGTTTAGTACCAATTATTATATCAAATTTTCAGCCAAACGATTTTCTGGACACTACCCCCTTAATTTGAAAAAAAATAATTGCTACCATGAGATTCCTTGGTCAACTTTAGTCATAACCGATAATTAATTATCATAAATTAATTCTATAATAGTGCTCAAAAACAATTACGTTCCTATCCCCTTAACCCACATACTCAAAAGTTAAAAACAGTGACGTACTCAGCGGTGGCCATATCTGAGCCGAACCTGAATGATTAACAAATCATATTTTTATCCAAGTATCCGTTATCAAAAATATAAACTATTAATTCAAAGGCTTCAACAAGAATTTGATAGAAAAAATAAGAAAATATTAAGGTTACTTTTTTTTAGAACACCCCATCAGTTTTACATCGGCCATTTGAGAACGGAACGAGATATCCACAAACGGAGTTTTGCATTAAACAGCCGAGGGATAAATAAATCACCAAAATTTTTTGATTTTCCAACGGATGTCCGGTGATACCGGAAGTTGACCGGTAAAATTTAAAACGTCAGTTATGAGAAAACCGCACATTCTTCGAAGCCAATTTTTGGCACTTAGTACAACTTTTCGTCAAATTTCTTTTTTGTAATTTGACACCCTTAAAATTTTTTGTGAAAAAACTTTGATTTGACCCCTTTAGAGGTGTCATACGATAATTTTTTTTCAAGCATTTTCTTTTGAAAAACTAACCAGGTAAGAATATTTGCATGTCTTATGACTTGAAAGATGGTCAAACTGATATTTGACCCCTTGAGAGGTGTCAAATTACAAAAAAAAATTCGGCCAAAAATTTTTCCCCAAAAAGTTATACAAGATGCCGAAAAATTGGCTTCGAAGGATGGTCGGTGTCCTCAGAACCGACTTTTAAAAAGTTTACCGGTCAATTTCCGGTATCACCAGACTGATTTCCGGTCACGTGCTCAATCTAGGGAGTCAAAAAAACTTCTACCGTATATTTTTTTCCAAGGTTTCACATGCAAAAAAACATTTGTCGCTATCTTGTCTAGTTCTCCCAGTCGAAATCACAGTGAGACAGTCTTAAAAAAAACGATACAACTTTTAAGTTTCCGGCTGATTTTTTGAAAAAAAAGGTCCCACCGAGATTCGAACCCACCAAAAATTGGATTCTGGTTTATATCTGGTGAACCAGATGTAAAATCAAATTCAGAAAATTTATGCAATGAGCTTTTGTGTTGGCCGTTTCCTTCAAAAACCATTAAAAAACTCATCTGTTTGAATTTAGGGTCAGAAAATGTTTGCTGAAAATGCAGAATTTGAAGAACTTTCAATCGTGAATGGTGCCAGTATTGATATCGAATTTAAAGAAGGCTCAAATAAATATATTGTATCAAACTCTGGTGATCGGAAAGATAAAAATATTATTCCAATTTCTGGCGAATTTCTTCTAAACACTGTTCCGACGACAAAACATGCTCGAAAGAAGAAATTTCTCTCACGAACAGAAATGCCGATTGTCGAAGAGACAAAAAATCGAAGTCAATTGGCATTAACTGGATTAGATGGCCCTGCACCGCCAAAAATAGTCAAAAGTTTTCCAGATGATAAACCGAAAAAACTGAAGAAAAGAAAAAGTCGAAATTTCGAAGAACCCGAAGAGGCCCCTATGAAAAAATCGAAAGGTATGGAAATTGTGGAGGAGGAAGAAGAAAGCCCCAAAAAAGCGAAAAAATCCAAAAAATCGAAAATGAAAAAAGAGGTGAAAGAAACTGAGGAACCAGAAATCGAAGTAAAAACGAAAAAATCCAAAAAAATGAAAAAAGAGGTCGAAGAAATAGATGAAGAACCGCAAACGGAAGTGAAAACAAAAAAATCTAAAAAAAATAAAAAAGAGAAAAATTAATTCGGTTCATTTTTTTTTAATAATTTTACAATTTCCGGAGAAATTCACCAGTTGGCAGTAAAATTAAAAAAACAAATCAATTTTACGACATAGAGTATTTTAACGTAAAGCATAGAACTTGTAATAAATAGCTGATTGCCAAAAAAAGTGTTTTTGGAAAATCATGTCGACCAAAATTATCGATGACAAATTCAGATTAATCAAATAATTTTGATCTTTCAAACCACATCAGCAATTTGGGCAATACAAAATTGGAGGTAATTTTGTTGCGGGGTTCTATTCTTTACGTCACTTTCGAATAAGAATCCCCGAAATTTGAAAGTATCGATCTCAGCCAATTTGAAAAATAATGGGAAATTATTTTTTGCATGACCTTAACTAAAAAAAGAAATCATGTAAATTGGGTCAAACTTCCAACCATGAGTTTTTTGATATAATATTCGTCTATTAAAACTTTTTCCAGGATTTTTATGACATGACGCTCTGTGATTGGTTATTATTGTAGACTCTGTAAAAATACTCAGATCTGATTGGTTCTTCTTCAAATGTTTAAAAAGAAATAATCGAATCTCATTGGTCAAAAACATTTCCAGGATTTGTATTTGAAAATTTTAGTAAACTGAAAATTTAATTCTTATTTTAGAATTTTCACTACGAACTCTGGAAAAATTATAAAAAAATATATTGATGATATTAATTTTAGAATGTTCCGTAACCAGTATGATTCTTCGACATGTACCTGGTCTCCTCAAGGACGTATCCATCAAATCGAATATGCCATGGAAGCAGTAAAACAAGGAAGTGCTACTGTAGGAGTTAAATCAAAAACACATGCAGTTCTGGTTGCGTTAAAGGTACAAATATCACTTGTTGATATGCATAGATTTTATTACCGTGAACTTTTTCAGACCAAAGAAAAAATATTATTTTAAAAATTTGAGTGAAAAATTTTGGAAACAAAAATATTATGGCGAAATGCGCTCTAACGCATTTATTTTTTTTATCTGGTCCTTTGGAAGGGGTAAAGGGGATTGGACGTGCCAATTGCTGTAATTGCTGGGTATTTCTCATGACTTTTTAACAACTGTTAGATAGACTTCTATAACTTTTGTTTGAAATGTTCAAACGTAAAAATGGAAAATAAATATTGTTCCGTGAACGCTGTTTATAATTATTGTATAGATATAATTATTTTTGAATGAGTATATATGCAAATTTTTCGGAAACAAATTTTGTAACAAAGTTCTTGTCAAATAATTTCAAATTTACGTTTTTCGTAAAACCGAAAAAACCGGTTTTCGTAATAACTTGTTAAATATATTCCAAAAAAACAAATTTCGAGTATGAAATGATTCTCCGCAATAAATGCAACAAAGTTCTTGTCGGAAATTTTCTATCTTAATCTTTGTTGATCAAAGATGCGGCGGGCAGCTCCTTTCAACTAAAAGTAGTGCGTTTATTTCGTAACAAATAAAAAGAAGCCTTATTTCTCTTAAGAAAGAAGATATTTGTTTTAAAATATATTTTTCTTGATTTGTTTTTCACGGAGAATTTATGTAACAAAAAAACTTCAATCGTGCAAGCGAATTGGCATGTCCAACCGCCTCAAGGGGGAGTTAACCCAATATTTAAGAACTATCGAATTCCCAGTTTCGTAATATCTCACACATAAATCTTATGCTTCTTCATTACGCATAATCTTTTTGGAATAACTAGTGTAGTGTTTTGGAACAAATTCATATTTTTTTAATTACGCGTTATTGAACAATAAATTTAATAAACTTAACTATTACTGTATAAAAGGTAAACCGTACTCTCGTTTATTAAACATAATGATAATTTTTAGCGTGCCCAAAATGAACTTTCCGCTCATCAAAAGAAATGTCTAAGAATTGCTCCACACTGCGGAATGTCCATGGCAGGTAAATATTTTTTGTTATAAATTTACAGTAGAGAGCTTTCCATAGTACGCGAACGAGCTCCAATTATTCTTCAAATAAATTATCAAAAATATAAAAAACTGTCCTTTATTTTGTTGAATTTGAGATGAAATTTAATATTTGAATTTTAAGGACTTACTGCTGATGGCCGAGGATTAACAAACTATATGAGAACTGAATCATTAAATTACGAGGTAAATTAAAATTAACAGTTTTTTTTAAACCATTCCTTAGACGCAAAGGCCACTTTTGTGGTGCATGTTGAAGGCTTTTTCATGCAAAAACTATTCAAATATGTGATCTTTTATTATACTGTATAATTTATACATGAAGTTGGAATACTATGGCCATATATAAGTTTAGCTCAGGTCGTTTTTTGTCGCTATCTAGTCTGGTTCTCTTAGAACAGATACCCCTTAAGTGGGGCAACCGAAAAAAAAACGACCTCAGTGAAAAAAGTAATTCTGATTCCATAAGTTCCAATTGTATCCAGCAACCAAAAAGTTGAAACCCGACAATTTATTTATTTTTAAAGAACCGGATGACCGGTTAAATCTTGAAAACGGGGTTTCTCGAGAAACGGGGAGATATGTGTTCGTTTTTTAACCAAATGTCCTGAAATTTTCCGGCAAAAATTCTGAGTGGATCAAATTTTGTAATTTGATACCAATGGGGTCAAATCACAATATAGCTCCTATTGCACATCAGGAGAAAGAGACTTTTTTCGCGAGTCCGAAAATATGAACAATATTTTTATGTGATGTAATATGACTCCATTACGGCCAAAACGATAATTTTATATATCTTGGGTGATATTTGTGTCACGCGGTTGGAGATCCCTTTGTTACTGGTTTATCGGTAATTCGAAATAAACAGTTATATTGGGTGTTCCTAAATTTGCATCTTTTATTTCTTATTTTTTTTAAATTATCGTTTTTGGTCCTAAAAAAGATTAGTTTCGATAACTGGTAAATTTGTTTTCACAGATCAAAATTAGTTCCAACTAGATTTTCCCTTAAATAAAGAAATTAAACATGATATCAATTAAATTTATAGATTGTTTATGGGGCTGACATGCCCCTTGCTCGTCTAGTAGACAAAGTTGGAGACAAGCTCCAAACCCCCACCCAAATTTACACCCGTCGGCCATTTGGCGTCGGTCTCCTCATCGCTGGTTTTGACAAATTGGGCCCACACATTTATCAAACTTGTCCTTCGGCCAATTATTACAGCTGCAAAGCCATGTCTATTGGATCCCGCTCGCAATCGGCCAGAACTTATTTGGAAAAAGTTTTGGACGAGTTAGATGGCTGCGAAAGAAGTGCTTTAATTAAACATGGACTGATGGCCCTTAGAGAAACATTACCAGCTGATCAGGTAAAATTTTGGGACTTTTTCAAGATAGCTCAAGTTATGTAAGAAAAATCACATCCTGTGAAGGTTTCTAATTATTTTTACACGGGCAAAAGTTGAAAAAACGCAAAAAGGGAATTTTTAATGACCACAAAAATGTAGCGGACAAAACGGGATTTTCAATGACGGCTTTTGACTTCAATTAAACCTTTGAATAGCATTCATTGAGGTACCGATTACAGAAGAAGTACACATCAGAAGTTAAAATATTTTTGTATGTACTCAGGGAGGGTTTGAAGCAAAACCTGGCGGGGGTCTGGTCTCACTTTTAGAAACCGGTTAAAAACCAAAATGCCGCTCAAGGCCAAATCCACAGAATAATTTTTTTCATTTTTGTGAGAAATACAATTTTCTTTTGTTTACAAATTAAGGTCCTTTTTTCATGGTATTTCTGATGAAATTTTAAGGGGGTGGGCGTCCTAATCTGGTACCTGTCAATAACGCCTCAGAATAATTCTAGGGCAGTTGTGAAAAATCTGAGGATACTCGTTTGTAGATCTATCCTTCGTCTTACGATTACACATCTCAATTCAACATTGTTACATCACACCATCAGGTGGTGAGTCCTATTCTAGAACACTAAAGGTTTTTTAAAAATCTATCTTCTTTAGACCCCACATACAAAGCGTCTCAAAATTTACACAAAGTAGCGGATAAATGAGAACAAAAATGTGATGGACGGATTTTTCCAAATTTTGACATTTTTTCTTCTAGAATCTCACTTGAACGCCGATTTTTCCAGTTTTCGACTTCAAACTCTATCTTCATTTAGACGAATGTTTAGAATAAAGCCGTTTTTTGACTAAGGTAGATAAATTTAATGCGGTCAATGTGATGGAAAGGAATTTTTGATTAATATTGAAGCTGAGAGTTCACTGATCAAAAAATCTGCTTACGGCTAATCGAAATTTTGAACCAATCAGCGTCAAATTCGATAATTAGGTTTAACATTTTTGCTTAAGGAGATTGTGGGTGCAGTAGTTATTTTCGACCCCACGGTCGCAAATTCGCTTATTTTTCAATTGCACCTGACTACAGCACCTCGGGAATCGTTTGCAATTAAAAAAACACCAAAATTATTTCTGGATATTTTTTCTAGAACATTGAAATCGCTTTCTAACTGAAATGCCCGAATAATGACAGATGATCAAAAACAAAATAACCCATTAGTGCTCATATTTCACGGAGATTCAGACCAAATAAAATTGGAAACTTTTGACCAATATTCTAGAAAATTTCCAAAAAATATCGTTTCGGACTTGCATAAAAACGAAAACTAATTCTATATATGGTATCATTTCAGAATACAAAAAAATCAACTCGCAAGAAAAAGTTATCTAAATGAAAGTATTTCAATATGATAGTTGTTCAGATTTTTGCGCAATTTTTGCAAAAATTTTCAATTCATTTTATAATGGAAAAAAAATTATTTACCAAAATTCCTATGTTTTGCCTCAGAAAAACCGGTAATTCCAAATGTCTATTACCGGTGAACCGTTTGACTGGGAAAACAACAAAAGTTTTCCATGTCACAAATTTACTTGGCTACATGATAGAAAAAAACGTTTGACGATATCTCTTATGACATTCGAGTAATCATGATGACAAGGGTGGGTTGCATTAAAAAAAAGCTACCTAATCAATGTAATAATGGCGCGCATTAAATCAGCATGAAATAGTGATTGCGAGAAATATAAAAAAAATTATTAAAATTTCCTTGTTTCAAAAGTTTAATACGATAATAGAGAAGGATTTATGAAAAAGAGAAAAGAAATTGCATGTACCGTTCGTGAGGTATATCTTTTTTTGTAAAATAATCTACATTTTGCCTATATTAAACTATAGCAAGGAATTTTCAAAAATAATTTTCGGCGAATTAAGATGAATTTTATAAAATATGCTTGGTTGCAATTGTAGAGAATTTTCTGATCAATATTATCGGCATTATGTGATTTTTGGATACGTGGATATGACGGTATGCTTCAATGGAAAGAAATACCAGCAATTAGGTTTTATGCATTTTAAAGGTTGATGTGATAATATTTTCAAAAATGAAGCAATTTTGGACTCTCAAGGTTACGGACTACAATATACAATTGGAAAAATAAACGTTCACTCAATTCTCGCAAAAGATATTTGAGTTTTAAAAAGGGCTTATTTTCCCCAGCAAATTGCTGGAAGCACCCACAATCCCCTTAACCCACATACTCAGCGCTGGCCATATCTGGCCAATGTGACTTGCGAGCCCTCTGTTTAATAAGTTAACTTTTTCTGATCACATTTTTAATTCAAATTATCGCATTTTTTGCAATTCTCTATCTTTTCGTTAAATATTATTTCTCTATCTTTTGTAGTTCTTGAGATAAAGCAATGTTGTCGAGTCGACAATGTCGACCCTAAATCGGGGACCTGAAAAAATTCAAATGAGATTTGAACTTGAAAAAATAAATTTGATTATAAGGATTTTGCCACCATGATTTTAAGACTTATTTTATGTTCCAAAAAATGAAAGAAAAATATTCATAAAATCTGAAATTTTTTCTTTATTTGGATTTTCACACATCAAATTTTTTTCGATTTTCTCACAAAAAAAGTAATTTCTTGCAAAAAAATTAAATGATTATCATTTATTTTCGTGCAAAATAACAACTGAACCGATAACCTATAATGTTACTTGATCCTATTTACTTTTGAACACCTGGTAAAAGTCGGACACAAACAAAGCGTCGCGACGTGTCCCTTCACTAAATTTCTTTGTTATTTTTTTGTCGCACAAACTTGATTAAAGGACTTTTGCCGTTGTTATTAGAAGCCGGAAAATATCGCAAAAGGTCTCATACGGCGGCAAATTATCAGGCGGTATTTTTTTATATTTATATGTGAAACTGATTTCATTACCGTTGAAAGACATCCTCGATAATTTCTACGATTCGCCCTACGAAAAATAGCGCAGCTCTACAACCTCTACAGCTTACGAAATCGGAAGTATTTCAAGAATTTTGAACATATCATCCGCTGCTTTCACTTCAAATATTTCTCCGGTTATCACTACAGAAGAAGAATTGGCAAAAATCACTCTCAATCTTTAAAATTCATTCACTATTTACTTTATTCATTTTGAATAATATTTTCTTCAATTTGTTTCGAATAAAATGTAAAATAGTATGTTGAAAATAAGTATCAAGTCTCATCAACCTACGCAATTTGAGTGAGGTAAAAATTATATTTAATTTAAATATCTTTACGACG
>SCLH01000924.1:52671-86812 GCA_004367855.1 Oikopleura vanhoeffeni
ATAATTGAACATTAATCTTGCTTTCACAAAACAAATCGAAGGCCTCTGATTGGCCGACCAATCAGGAACGACCTTTCAAAAGTGGCACTATTTTCACTTCAAAAGCCTACTCCTCCCTGAGTTTTGAAGATAGAGAATACTTTTATAGCTTTTATTGACCACAGAGAACGTGGGCAGAACCCCAAGTTCAGTTATACTCAAATAAATTTCATCCGGCGCTTAAATGAGCAAAAAACTGTTTTTTGGCCTTATTTTGAGTGTCTCGGGGAAAATACTACTCCTCCCTGGATTTTGACGGCAGAAACCTAAAACTGATATGTTTCCGATCCTTAAAGATACGCGCAAAGCCCCTTGTTCCACAATTTGCATTTTTGTATCTCGTTTTTTCGGAAACAGCAATTCAAATTCTCCAAAATTCCGACAAAATCGTGATTAAAAAATTTCTAATCGCGATAAAAATATTTTTATTTGACAAATGAAAATAAAAAGACATATGATCAACTAATTTTTGTCCATATTTTCAGAAAAAAACATTTTAAAATAATCTGGAAAATTTCATGTCCGAGTCTCTAAATGCGACCAGTACTCCCTTAAACTATACGTCTAATCAGTCACATAAAAAAAAGGGGAAAAAAATCCACCAAATTATACGCGACAGAGGTAAAATTTTCAAAATCTTGAAAAACTTATTTTATGACGAAAAATAACACATAGGCTTAATTTTTTAGGAACTTATGGGAACAAAACGTCAGCGTGTGTGTCCACCCTAGACAAGTAACTACTAGTAAGGGACTCCCTATTAACCAGGAACAGACATTCAATATCTCACTGAAAAGAGTTATAACTTATGAATTATAAGTTATGATCTAAAAAAAAGTCTGACGAAAATGGGCCTAAAATACTATTTGATATTTTTACATCGAAATTATTTCAGCTAAATTCAATATTTTGGATTTTCGAGATGAATAAATAAAATAACCGTTGAAATTAAGGGAAGCTGGATTGATTCATTGGCGAATGGCCCTGGAAAATATATATTCGACATTGGTTGCGAACAACATGGTGAATATATTCCAATTGAAATACAACAAGATGGTGATGATGAAGAATCGCCAAATCTCACGATACCCAAATGGAAAGCTGGAAAAGTTACTGCTATTACTGTAAAAGCATCTGAATGAATTTATATATAAAATTATATCAAATAAACCTATATTCGTAATAATACAAATCACTGTTTTACTGTAATGTCAAAACATTTAATTTTATCATCAAAGGTCATTAATGATTGGTGGTTTTCGAAGTCATGTATTACATGTTAATGTAAAAATGAAGTGTTAACCATTTAAATCTACATGCTAGCCGAATTTACAACATAATAAAACGATACACTTCTTATTACAAATTAAACGTTGTTTTAACAACAATTAAACTCGAAGGCATCATACTGACACGCTTAAAACCTTAAAAACAGTTCAACCACAATTCGAATTGTATCAAAAAACTTTCACTGAAAAATACCAAGTTGATCCAGACCAGAACTTACCCAGTAACTTACCTGTATTTGCATTAACAATATCGTAGAGGCAATTTCTCGAGGGGAACGATTTCCAAAACTTTTCGAAAAACTACACTTAAAAATATTTTGCTCACAGAAAAATATTTTGAAGGGTTACTTATGCACTGTAAGTTATTTTCACTCTTAAGGTGAGGTGGCTGTCGCTGATTTCGGAGCCTTCTTCCAAGATTTCAATTTCCCCGCCAAACTAGCAAAGGTGATACTCCCACAAAAACCATTTGTAACTAAACAGAACCAGCTTTCGCGGTTAATTTTAAAACTCAACAGAATCTCGATTACAACCACTTAGCGCGGGGACCACCTACGCTTTACAAAAGCTCTGAAAACGACACCCAGGTGTCGTTACCTACTCTTTCAAATTTCAGTCATTTTGTATTATTTTTTTGTGTGAGGCTCCGGAAGAAGCCTGTACAAAATAATGCAAAAAGCGCTTTTGTTTTTAAAAAATTTTGCTTTCGGCGCGACAAAAAGGGCGTAAAAAAACCTTAAAAATTTAACAATTTGGAAATGATGCAGTTTTGGGCGGGAGGCTCAGCAAAAAGTAGTCTTCCTCCACTAGTTTTGGAGAATATACTGGTTTCCGGGACTCATTAACTTGCATCTAAAAGCACACGATTTTGTTTTCACAATGAATTAGAGCAGTTTTTTTTGAAATTTTTGATTTCGGCGTCTCTTGGGCGGCATGTCAACTTTTGTCATATTTAGCCAAAATTTTGGAATGGTCGCAGTTTGGGAGGTTTCAAGCAAAAAAGGTATTCTCCTCATTCAGTTTAGAAGATTTACAAGTTTCGGGCTCATACTGCATCTTGAAGCACAAGCCTTGTTTGGGACAAATCCATCAGAGGCGTTTTTGTTTAAATTTGGATTCCGGCGCTCTTGCTTGCTCGTCAAAACTTTTCATTTTGAGCCTAAATTTGAAAAATATTAGAAAACCCTTGGAAGAAAAATGGCTTCAAAAATTTTTTTTCTGTTAAATACAAACCACTTAAGAATTTTGGTGCAATTTTTCTCACACTCGGTAGCTCAAAAGAAAAACAAAATTAGCGACTTTCAACTTTAAATCAGAAAAGTAAAATCAATAATTTTTGTTTTCGTTTTTTTGGCCGCCGAAAAGGAAACATTCTGGAGTGAATGACAGTAATGCATTATGTGTGAGGCTTCTGTGGAGCCTGGACACAAAAAAAATAACTAAAAAATGATAAAAATTTGAAGAGTAGTTACGAACTGCGTGGTCTTTTAAAAGAAAGTTTTTTATAAAGCGTAGGTTGTCGGCGTAAGGTGGGATTGTATCAGATACTGTTAATGCGTTTCTAAATTACCGCGAAAAGGTTGGTTCTGTTAGTTACAAATGTTCTTTTGGAATCATTCCCTTTGCTGGTTTGGCAGGAAAATGACCTTGGAAGAGGCTTCAAATTGCAGCGGACACCAACTGCCCTTAAAGCGATGTTGGGCGACCGATAATTGGCTTCTTTATTTACACTTTTTCAAGTGAAGTTTCTGAGAAACCTGGCTTCAGAAATCAATTAACCCTTTTTTCAAATTTTACGTAGTACCAAACTCTTATAAGCAAGTTGCCAAATAACTATGCAGAGCATTTGGATTACTTCAAACCTACCGCTAGGCGAACAATGGTTTTGTGTAGGCGTCCTTAAAAACAATCAAAAAGCTTACTCCTCATTCATTCCTCATGCATTTTTTTTTTTGTTATTTGGCAATGAACTTTCTCAAATATGGAATGCGCATCTCCGAGCGTGTGAGGAAAAATTTTCGCCCCTAGTGGTCACAACAGCCGTATTTGGAGCCTCACGCAAAAAAGCCTTCTCCTCCTTGAAAAAATATATAGAAAAATGTTCAATTTGTACATGAACTTCACCGCAAAAGCGCGGATTAAGGTCTAACGGTAGCGTTTTTTCTTCTCAATTTCCTCTCAAGGTCTGAGAACGACTTGTGAATTCTAATTTTTGGTGAAAGGCTTGAACTATAAAATTTTCTAAAACCTACTTCTTTTTTGAAAAATTTAGAAAAAATCCTGGTCAGAGTTAAAAAAAACTCAGTGACAAATCTCTTTTACAAAAATAGGGCCAATCAAAAAAAAGTTACGCAGGAAATCTCAATTATATCGTCCCACCCTAAAGGTCTCCCTGCTCCTACAGTACATTTTCCTGTACATCTTTCTACAGTATTTATGACAACATGTTTTGGGACAATTGTGTTCACGCAAGCATTGAAGGACTAAGTTCTTACGATTGGGCTAATCTGAACTTATATCTTGAGGCCTGTTCGCGGGCTACATATTTTATCGAGAATATGTCAAATTGGCAGCCAGAGATTTTACCCTTAAATTTAACTTTAAGGTGGTGTTAGTGATTTTTTGAGATTTCAGAGGCTTTCGTACCGCGTTTAGGGACAAAATGCAGACTGGGAACTTTTTGAAAACATACATTAGAAAGATCTATCTTGATCTAAACGATTCCATTGACAGTTTAGTAAACCACCTGCTTACCAGGCCATCTGGTTAACGCGGTTAAAAATACGAGTCCCTCAGCTTTTTTCAAGAAACAAGGATCCTAGAGCTTTATATCAGAAGTTTGAGATTTACGATGCGAAATCTGAAAAATTGTCTGGAATTTCACGTGAATTGCGTTCGGTTTTTTTCGATTTTTGACCTTCCAGGGGTCAGGAATTTGGCTGATGTGCCGAAAAACGGGTGTTTTTTTGGACCGTTTGATAAAAGGGCTTTTCTGTGGAAATTGCCAGAAACGTCATTTTCGGAATGTAAACAAAGCCCTAGGGGTGATGAACAATCGAATCGGTCGTAAAGGTTTTTGAATTTTGCCCAGTCACACTGCCAGGCACCGCTCCATATCAGACTCCTCGATGTCTCGGCTCAGCAGGTCACTAGAGGTATACAGCAATCTTAAATATCATGGATATATCATGCGAGAAGTCTCCTCATGAGAGAGTACAGCTGCGTATGATTAAGATGAGCATTCGATGCACTACACAGCAGACGAGTGTCAGCTTACCACACGCCCATATCCAAAGATTTCTTTGGTCATAATTTCCTGGAGGCGATATTAGCAACCATGTTTGATTTTTCAACACCACACAAGTGCTAGAGATCAAAACTCATAATATTTAATGGAAAAACTTTTATTTTTATTTTAGAATTCGCTGTGGGTCAACTTTTTTATCGATATTTACAGCCAATCAGGGGAAAAAAATTAAAAAAATTACGACCGATTCGTGTTTTCATTCCACCCCTGGGGCTTGTTACATTCCGAAAATGAACGTTTCTGGAATTTCCACAAGAAAAAAAAGCCCTTTTTATCAAAACGGGCCAAAAAAACACCTTTTTTCGGCACATTCAGGCCAAATTCCTCTGACCCCTGAAGGCAAAAATCGAAAAAAAAAAAAACCAGAAACGATCACTTTAAAATCAGACAAATTTTCTAGATTCGCACGAAACTCTCAAAAACCTTTTCCGATATTTTAAAGCTCTAGGGGGAATCCTTGTTTTTTCTTAAAGCTGAGCGGACTCGGTCTTTAAAACCGCGGTACAAACCAGATGCGGCGGTAAGATAGGTACTTTTAAACTGTCCTCAAATTGGAATCGTGAGATTCCAAAGATAGATTTCTTTCTAACGTATTGTTTCAAAAATTCCCAGTCTGGCATATTCGTCTAAAAACCGTACCGGAAAAGCCTCTGGGGAAATTCCCAAAAAATCACTAAACACAACCCCCTTGAAGGGGTATCCCGGTCCTTAATTTGAACATATTCTCGATTGAAATATTAGCCAAACCACTGGCTTCAAGATATTATTACACTTGTGGACCCACATAAGCGAAACAAGAAGAACAACGCAAAAAACGGAATCTATCTGTCTTTCTTCAGGTTTTAATTTATAAAAAAAAACCTTAATTTTAATTTCAACCTGTGTAGATTACTATTCAATTTACAGTGGCGTTTTTGTCGATAAGTGGCTATATTTTCTCTTAACATGCAAAAAACACCGTTTTTTTGGACATTCGCCTCGAAAAATTCTATCTCCTCCCAGGTTAAATTTGCAAATTAGCTCCAAAACATTTTGAAAAAAAAAGGCTTAGCGCTTCATAAAACAAATAGAAACTAACAGGTAGGGCGTTTTTTTGCAATTTTCGACCCCAAAAACTCAAACAACATTGCAATTTTTCAAAGGTTACGGGAAAAATTTCCGAAAAAAAATGTTGCTTCATTTTTGAAAGCTGAGGAAACAACTGGAAGAGAAAGGTGTGTGGTGTACGTCATACCCGATATTTGAAGTTTTAGTGGGGTCAAAATGACCACCAAAACGTTATTTTGAACATCATTAATTTTGATGAAAAAATAACTTTAGAAAAAAAAGGTCAAAAAAAAAACGCAAAAGTGTTCAAATTATTTTGGTTATACAGATTTCGGGTTGGATTTAGGCGTTCCATAAAACAATTTTGATTTGGTGCATTTTATATGACATAATAACTGTTTAGATTAGAAAATGTATAGGAACTCGGGATACCCTTATTTCAACTCCGAAAACGACTTTTCTTATGCAAAAACAAAAAAAAAATCATAAGTTAAAACTTGGCAGGGGAGAAATTCCCTCTATCCCTAGCGATGATCAAAAGATATTATAACAGTGAAGCTGAAGCCCATATCGTCGACCCACTCTTAAGTCTTGTACTTAAACAGAACAAGTCAGGTACACATAAGACATGGGCTATTCTATGCACTTGCCTGATTCTAGAAAAATAAAAAAATCCGACACTTCTACTAGCGTATAACATAAATACTGAAAAACAATCGAGCTTCTAGTTTAGGCAATCTGGAGGCTCGATTGTCTGATTAATTCGCGTAAACCCTTTCTAACAATAAATTTTGATTTCCTACACATTTAACCTGAAGATGGTTGAATAAAATCGAACTAGTTGTTTAAAAACAAGTTTTACTTGCAAATTCAATAATTCTTTTTTGGTCCGAGTATATCCCTTTATCACCTGTCTGCATTGATCTAGAGATGTGGGCTGAAAAAAGAGGAAAGCGGCTTCAATGAGTGGCTAGAAGGGGTCTTAGGAGTTTAGGATTGGCTCCCTCAAACCCACATCTCTTAAATCATTGCAAAGTTGAGTAATAGGGAATTATGTTATCCATTTTTTGCATTCAAGCACGCGTTAAAGTACATCGATTAAGGGCCATCG
This sequence comes from Oikopleura vanhoeffeni, assembly GCA_004367855.1. NCBI lineage: Eukaryota > Metazoa > Chordata > Appendicularia > Copelata > Oikopleuridae > Oikopleura > Oikopleura vanhoeffeni. Next base: position 59,465 of record SCLH01000924.1, read on the forward strand.
CTCAAAGTTATCCAGCTGATAATATTCAAGTAAATTTGAATTTTCGTGATTATTATTCTGAAGAGTTTTGAGCAGATCTTGGATTTAAATTCCTCTTGAGTATACTAAATTATATCAGACAATGTATGTGGCCAATGCTATAAAAATCGCGGTATTTTTTGATAAAAACTTGGATAATTAAAATTTTAGCGCTGCACTTACAGGATTTCCCAGAAACAGACCAGGTTGCAAGTACCTGATATTTTAACTCTCTTCATTTTATATCGTGGTTAATTTCTCTACAATCTTCATGTTGTAAAATAAGACCTCTGTACTTTTTTGACCATCAGTCCACATTGTATTAAAAGTGGAAGTTCTTCAGTACCATCAGTTCTCGTAAAAAACGTGAAATCAAGTCCAGCATTTTGCTGAGATATAATTCATTTTTAAATTCTTTTAATTCAAATAATCAGTACCATTTATATTAATAAAAAAAATTCGTACCTCCTATCTGTGGAGTTCCTGGATATCCCGCCATTCAAATTTCACCTGTTTTTACTTCCTATTCCTCATATTTCCAGGTGATATAACAAAGTAGAACCTATTAGTGATAGCCCAAAGTGCCCATCCGAGGAGTCCTAAGCTCAGTTAATCCCTCCCGCGAATTTCTAAAAAAAATGCTCGGACGGCTGATGATCATACACATTTGTATATTGACTAATACTGTAAAGTATGGATATCTTGCCACAAAAATTCTAAGGGGGTTGTAAACAACCGTTGTATAGACTGGCTATATCTGGGGTTTTTTAAATGATTGGAGCTTATTTTTTGCTTTGGAAATTCAAGAAGACTGGTCAATTGTTATATATTTGGATTAAAAAAATTAAAAAAAAAAAACAAACATTTTTTGGATAGTGTTGGAAAATCAGATAATGTTTTGCTCGAAACTCTCACATCGTTTCCAGAAAAAATTTATACTTAGAAATAGTTTGGTACCTATTTATAAACTTGATGCTATGACCTTGAGGTCAAAAAAATAATTTTTAATTCGTGAACATGGGAAGTCTAATACCCTAAGAGTCTAAACCTTACCGTAAAACCTTAATTAAAGAATCATAATTACAAATTCTTCCTAATTAAAATGAAAGAAAAATATAACTTTTTGGACCAAGATTAGTGTGAACTCCTTCCGGTCAAAACAACGGTTTTGTGCCGATGTTTATTAAGACAAATTATTGGCGCCTTCGCAATCATCGAGGTGTTCGAAACCGTTCCGGGTTTTTGATCCTCATTCCTTCTCGCGCTTAAAAATAAAATAGCTTTTTAAATGTTTTATTTGTTCACTTGCAGGGCTACCCACGCACAGTTCTGTAGAGGCTTAGGGCAGCCTAGCCTTTACAGTGGTAAATTTGCATTTCGGCATCTCAATCTGAAAGACGCCGACCCTAATGCTGACTTTATTAAGCAGCTTTTATTCTTTAAAAAATTTGTGGTCGAAAAAATTTTGATCTTTTTAAAAATAAATTTTTTATTTCGTAAGTCAAATTTTTATTTAAAAAAACAGGTTTAAAATTGGCCGAACGCGACTCCTCCAAAGTCCGAAAAGGCCACCATCTAATTTCTCAGTGATTTTGAAAAATTTTGATAATACGCGAATTTATTTTCGAGAAGCCCAGTATTGGAAACATTCTATGACGATTTAGAACTTGCGCCAAAGTGTGAAAAATTTAGGTTTGCACGTTGTACTCAATACAAAAAACGAGCTAGAGATTGTTTAGTGAAAGACTTTGCTCGCAGAAACGCTTAACAAAAAACAGGCATTGATCAATTTCATTGGACTCAAGACTGTTGCCATTTGAGGGAGTTTGCCGAAGATACCCTACTTAAAAAACGCACTGACATAAAATTATATGTGGGCACCCGAAGTGCCGGAATTTTAATGACTCAGAAACTATTCTTGAATCGGAGGATTTTGCCGAGATACCGGACAAAAAAAACGGCACCGAAGCAAAATTTCACCTTAGACACCCTTGAGTGCTCCAAAGCTCAAAAACAAGCCTTATTTTTGTCAATACACAAGCGAAACTGGTTATTTTGAAAATAAAAATAATGGTGAAAAACGAACCCACGCATTTTTCAATCTTTACAAATTCACAATTTTATGAATTTGCAATTTTGCGCACTTTTCAATAAGTTATTTTTCAAATTTTTTAAAGATCAAAAATTTTGTTCAATTTGATCAAAAATCACCCAGAAATTTGACATTCACGTCAAACATAAATCTGGGGGAAGAGGTCATAGATTTATGAATGACGCTCAATCTCGCATTTTACGATTTAAAGTAAAAATGTTTTGAACCATTTCATGAATTAGATTAGGACCAGGGGGCTTATTACTAAAATTTTTAATAATTATTAGATGTTCCGCCAGTTTATATACCGACAAGTTGATCTTCAAACGAAAAAAGATATCACAAAAACCGGCCTATTACTCCTTGAACGACGAAATCAATCATTTGTCTGGGGGCTGTGAACTCCTTCGGTCAAACACCGGTTTTGTGCCGATGTTATTTAGACAAATAATGCTTTCGCAATCATCGAGGGTTCGAAAAACCGAGTCCGTTTTCCGATCCTTATTCCTGTCTCGCGCTTTAAATAAATAAGCTTTTTTAATTAATTTATTGGTTCGCTTGCAGGGCTACCCACGCACAGTGCTGTAAGAGCTTAGGGCAGCCTAGCTTAATTGGCAAACGGCGCTGTTCGTTATTTTCGAGGCACTTTCAGAATTAAAAATCGAAAAAAAAATACCATTTTTTTGGTTTTATCCATATCTCGAAAAAAAAATTAACTCTTTGCATAAGGTGAAAAAAAATACAGGGTGTCAGCGTTTTTTCCCTTCTTTTTTCTAAATTGGATAGAGACTTGATTTTCGCGGTTTTGATTGGTTGAATTCTGGAGAAAAAAGGACGTAAGTTTCTGCCAAAATTAATCGTTCTCATCGCTCTCCAATGTGAACAAAAGAAGAAAAATCTTTACACTCTGCTACCACGTAGAGTCTTGAAGGCTTGGCGCGTCGAAATTCGCGCCAGATAAAAAACCATACTCGTTGTGTTATCAAACAAAGTAATCGTGGCGAACTGATGACGCATTAATAAAAGAACAAGAAGCCAATGCGCAGCTCGCAGATTTCCTGAAAATCCTCAAATCAATAGCCTTAAATAAAAAAATTACAAAATACATAATGTTTAAAATTTTCTTTTAATGATAAATGAGTATGAAATTTGTATGCAGGATCTTAAAACTATAAGAAAATGTCACTTAACCCGTGTGAGCACAAAAGCCTTTATAAAGCTTTTGCATATTTAAAATCATCTTAAAAAATGCAAAAAACATCGTAGAATTGTCTCGTTCAAATACATTAGGGAAGAATTTTGCAAGGATGTCCAAAAAAATAACTTTTTTTTGGAAATTTTGTTCAATATTACGGAGGCGGTTGATTTTTTGAGATTTTTTTCCAATCTTTTACTTCTAAAAAATTAAATGCGACCCTATTGCGTCAATTTAAATATGAAAAAAGTCATTTTAGGAAAGTTTTTGTCCCATGGTTGACACTCAAAAACCAAGATTAATTGGCGTATACAGGAACAGATATTTTTTTTCGAAGTGATATTTCAAAAATTTTAATTTTAAGTAGTTCACGAAAAATATTTTAATTTTAAAAAATTAATTCGAGCCAATTAAATATTGTCCACACAGTCACTTGCATTAGTATATCACCCAGAAATATATCAGAAGTGTACTTATCTGCTTTATAGGGAAAAATAACCATTTTTAATGAAAATTGCTGATTTTTTTCATCAAAATTTTAGACCTATTTAAAAAATAATTTTGCATTATTATATATAAAATCAAATCAGAAAAAACGATGACATAGGTCAGATCTTTGCTGCATCGATTTCAATAGCAAAAATAATTTGTGACACCACTGAGCTTGTATCACGTGATATGCTGTACCTTGCGTTTATCATTAAATTTTCTAGAACTAAAAATCTAAATTCTAGAATATCAAATGTTGGATGCAAAAAATATATCGTTTGAACTTCCTATGCAAAAAAAATTGAAACTCCAACTACCTTGGGCCTTTTCTGTAATAGCGCTTGAAAAAAGCCTTCTATAAAAGCTTCGGTGCCTTGGCGGAAACTTTTTTTTTTTTCCGTGCTCACACGCGGTTAAGCGCCACTCAAGCACGCGCTGAGCTGATCTCCCCCAAAATGCCAAAAAAAGTCTTAAATGAAAATTTCAAAAGTGCATTATATTAAAATTTCTTCCATGAAAAAAAAGGACCTATGAAATTTTTATGCAGAAATCTTAAAAATTTTGAAAATTCCACTTTGAGCGCGCTGAGCCTAATCTCTCCAAAATGCCAAAAATAGCCTCAAAATAAAAATTTCAAAATACATTATTGTTTAAAAATTTTCTTTAATTGATAAATAGCTATGAAAATTTGTATGCAGGGAAAATCTTTAAAAAATTTAGAAATTCCACTAAGCGCGCGTCGCGAGCTAATCTCTCCCAAAATGCCCAAAAATTAAAATTTCCAAAATACATTATGTTTAAATTTTATTTAATGATAAAATAGCCTATTTGAAATTTGTATGCAAAATTTAGAAATTGACTATTGAAGCGCGCTTTAGCTGAAGCTGGTCCCCTAAAATGCCAAAAAAATAGGTCAGAAAATAAGTGCAAAAACCCACTTTGTTTCTGCGCTTTTAGCTGTAAACCTTCCTGTTCCTGTTGTTAGAGTTAGTTTGAAAATCTCTCTTGGATATGCCCATTGCTCCTACCAATGTTAAATATAATACTCGTTGGAAAAAACAATACTACTATGAGAGTGGGAAAAAAATTCTGCATTAAGGGGGTTGTTGGCTGTACAAGAGTCGATGAAAAACTATTCTGTTTTTTGCAAAATTGAAAATTTTGTAAAATTTAAATATTACATTCCTTGGAAATATTCATCATGTATAATGGCAAGAACTTAAACATTAGGTGCTTTAAACATTTGAATAATTAAGAAAAGTGCAATTTTTAGAGGATTTGGTTTATTTTACAGCAGCAAAATGCAAATAGGTCAAGTTTGTTATCTTTTATATAATTCAGATTTCTTATAATTCGATTCGTAAGTGGATGGTGCTTGATGAATACACATTGATTTCTTTTGCGTGAGGTCTACTCTCAAGGTTGATAAATTGTCAATTCAATGACCCCTTTCGCCTTAAAAAATTACTTTTATTTTAGGAAATATTTTTTTGCAAAAACAATTCAATTATTTTAGTGATAATGCAGTAATCTCATACATAATGATAATAACATTAGCACGTGTTTGTTAATCACTTTAAAAGGTTATTGTGGTGCTATAGTTATTTTCAACCACCGGTGTCAAAAATTCGGCATTGTTTTTCTTGTATCGAACCATCCAGCACCATGAGAAATTTGCATTGCAAGCCAAAAAAAAGTTTTTTACTATCGAATAACTAGTTCTAGAACATCGGATTTGCTTGCAAAAATAATTAATTTATTTACAATTTTCAGACACTCGGATAGTCTCAAAATTACAAAAAATTAATATAAACAGCAAAAATTACACTAAATGAAAGTATTTCAATTTATAATTGTTTATAATTTTGCCACTTTTTCAATATTTTAAATTTTTTAGAGCCTGATCAATGTAATAATTTCCTGCGCGAAATCTGATAAAAGTAGTGACTGCGGGAGAAATCGACCACAAATTATAAAAATTCTTTTCAGTCCTAATAATTTTACTAAAAGGATAAATCGAAATTTGATTTATGAAAAAGAAATCGCAGTATGTTACCGTTCGTGAGTTATACTTTTCTTTTGCTAAAAATAATTACATTCTGCCTATATTTAACTATATACTCTAACTTAACTATACTGTATAGCAATGAATTTTCAAAAAAAATTCCCGGCAAAATTACAATGAATTAAAAAAATTTTATCAGTCAATATGAAGGAGAATTTTTTTCTGACAAATAATATCGGCATTATGTACATTTCTTCAGATTACGTGGATATGACGGGATACTTCAATGGAGAGAATACCCAGCAATTAGGTTTTATGCATTTTAAGGTGATGTGATAATATTTCTAAACATGAATCAATTTTCGACTTCTCAAGTTATGGACTACAATATACAATTGGAAAAATAAACGTTCACTTAATTCTCACAAAAGAGTAGTTCAGTTTAAAACGGCTTATTTCCCCCAGCACATTGCTGAAGCACCCACAATCCTCTTAAAGGCTCGGTGCATTTTGAAAGATACCGATATGGCTCTTGATTGAAAAACTTTCGCTGGATTTAATATATTCGTCTCAATTATACATCATTTTATGTTTCATAATCAGAACAACTTTGTATGACTAGCGCGAATTTTTGCATTATGGCTTTTTAAGAAGATTTGAGTTTCAAATTAACTTTTCGAATTTGGACAAATTATCGAGAAATGTTCGATAAAAGTTCCGAAGATTATTGAAAAAATATTATTTATTGCTATTAAAAATGTATTTTACAACATGTTTCGAATTTATTCGTCTTCAGGGTAATGAAAGAGAACAGAAAAATAAAATTCAGTCGAAAAAAAAGTGACAACAAAAAAATAATTTGGCAAAAAAAAACGGCGCTCTCAGATTTCTTGCCCAAATTAATAGGGCCCGTTTTACTCATGTGCATTGATTCATTAATCTGACACTACAAATCAGGGTTGTTTTTCATGTTCACCTGTTTGTTTGAGGTAGGTTATGAAGTGTAATATGGAAACACCTTCAAAAATTTTTCTATACGGAAATTTATTTGTAATTCTTAGTTTTCGAGAATGCGTAAAGCGTGCGTGAATTAAAAATTTCGCTCATAATGGTCTATTTCTACGTTTATTAGGTAAGTTGTCTGGATCAACTTCAAATTGCTCGTAAAAATGCAGCTTACGGTGGTAATGAATACACTTAGACTTGTGTGTTGGAAAATTGGACGATTCAGCTTTTGTACCGGCTGCTCAAGTGATACCCTGATGCTACAAAGCCGTTCTGCATTCACCAATGTAGTTTGACGCACAAACTTCAACACAGTGCATTTTGGTTAACAGTACAGTGTTATTAAAAATAGTCATTTTTTTGGTTTTAAGGCGTCTGTATTAATAACAACCTAGAAAGTTTAAGCGTGCTAAATACGATATGTAATTTCTTGAAAAAAAGGTGTGATATGTTTTAAAATATTATAAATGATGACGCAATTTGTGAACATCTTGAAGCTAGGAAAAAGCAGCGATAGTGTTTATGATCGAAAATCTGGATTATCGATTCTTCTGTCGCTTTTTTTACCTTCAGATGGTTGAAAAGTTTTTATTTTTTGAGTCTCTGAAAATTTGTCTGGTCAATAAGTTTCTCGAGCCACATCTGTGACGTAGTATTGTTACACCGGTATAACTCGCCAACCGAGCGTTTGAATATTTTATAGGATGTTGGCCGAAATTGACGTATGAGAGTAACTATTTTAAACCCCAAATTTTTTTCGGATGCTGAGTTTTTCGAATTGCCTTCCAAAGTGAATATTATCACCATTTCGAATAATTGAAGTATCCAAAATAATAAGTTTTGAATCAAGGGCCATGCTATTCATGGTGAATTCAAATCTTTATCAAAAATTGTTCAGTTTTCCCAATAAAAAATATTTTTTTCTCCTTTTTTCAAAATACAGAATATGTCGTCTACATAGCGTGTTATAATGCCTGAGAATACTGCCCGAACTTATTTCAGCCGTTCAATTTATTTCAGATTCAAAAAAGTGCAAAAAATATGTCGCCAAAAGCTGGGGATAGCTTGCGATTCCCATACTACAGGGTGAAGTTTTTTACCTTCTTTTTTCCAAATGCGTTACACTTGATTTCCGCCGTTTTGATTGGTGTCCAGAAGAGTTTCTTCAGATTCAACCAATCAAAAACGCGGAAATCAAGTGTAACAGTTTGCGAACAAGTAAGGAAAACCTTACACCCTGTTACATCCACTAAATCTGTGTTAAAAACCGGATTTGTAGCCATAAAAATTATTTGAAATCTGTTAAGGATACAGTCCACAACTGCTAACTGGAACAGTTACGACCTAAAAAAAAGCGTTCCAGTTGGAGGAAAGTTTCCGTAGAGAAAACCCCTATAATTTTGCTGACAAAGCCTACATTGCATATTAAAAAATTGCTTATTTTTGTGGTCAAAATTCGTTGGTAAATGAAAGAAAGTTTTTGTGTATAACATAATTATATATTACACAAGTCCAAATTACAGCAGGCAGTCTTGTCTCTTTTTCTTGAAAAAAAACGTTTGTTATAGAAGTTTGCTTTTTTTCTTGTTACGAATTTCTAAACCGCTAAAACCACTGTTTATTGCGTCAAAATTCTGAATTTCTTCTAACAAAACATTCCTCGGAATTTGTTATTCTTCATCGCCATCAGGGCGTGTACTTAGAAATCTGTCGGATTCTTCAGTTCTGAAATCTGTTCAAAAGGAATTGATACGAAATATTTTTCAAATATTTGTGAGGTGTGAACATTGATTTCGAAAGTATCGAGACCAGCAATTTTCCAGAAGCAATTACAGATTTATCTTCAATGTTGTTAGATTATCTTAAAAGTTAATCACACATTTTTGCCCAGAGTAGGTGATGGCAAATTTTCACAGGATGCCTGTATAAATACCCTGTGAACGGTTGAACAAAAATTTATTGACATAAAAAATTTAGAGAGAAACAAAAATACAGCATGTATGATTTTGCTCCTTTTCCAATCATGAACTGTTTATGCTGCTTTCTCTGTGGAAATTAAGCCAAGAATATTTTGGTTGTTTTTTATCACTCATTGTATATGCTTATATCATATAAGTATTTGAGTTATTAATTGATATATTATTCACGTTAGGTTTTTTTAATTAATCTGAGGCCATTCTAGAGTCAAAAAAATTTAATTAATATGTCACAAACGCCTTTAAAGTCTGTTAAAATGTTAACAAACGCCATAATAATTGCTACCAATTTTTTGGAAAAAAACACAAAAACCTGGGGATTTCGGCCTTAAACCATTTATAAATATAGCTGTCATAATATAGATCAGTTCAAAAGCCACGATTGTTTTTTACTGTTCCAGTAGAGACACAATAGACCGACCCATAAAAAAAAAGCGTTTCCAGTTTCAGAAAGAAAGTGGTCCAGTTTAGGGGGTTCCAGTGTAGACGCCGTTGTGGACTGTATTTAAAAAAAAAACGCCATTTAGTATTTCTCTGCCGTTGGTGGCTTGTAAAATTTTAACCGTGCGATTTTTTTAAAAACAGTTACAGTTTTTGCTATCTGCGGGAAAAAAAAAAAAAGAGTAGGGATCAGCATATATTTATGTCTAAAATTCTTCTAAGAACGCGCTCTATATTAATGGAGGGTATATGGCAAGCTAACACAGTCGTGAAGTGACAATATCGTACTCCTCGCAGTTAAAACCTCTGTATCTCCAAAAAATCGACGGCTTTAAATTCATCGTCGATGCAGCCAAAATTTACCATTTTTTTGTAATCGGTAAAATTAAATTTTTTAGAAAAGCGGTCTGCCGCCAGAAGTGATTGAATTCTAAACACTGGATACTATAGGCGCGTTAATGGAATATTTTCTTTATGATTTTAGCCAGGCCATACGCTCTTTTAATTGACAATGCTATCTTGGCTCAAGTTTGACGCATCTGTATGCTGAAACATTACTATTTAAATTTCGTTAACTTTTAATTTTTTAAAACTGTCTGTAAGTCGACCATGAATAGGATTGCTGATTTTATTTTTTAAATTTGGTGTGGCTCAAAAATTTTCGTCAAGTTTATTTAGGCTTAATCTGTTTAAAGTCAAAATATCAAGGGTTTTACTTTGTCAACAGGACAAACAAGGAATTTGCGGATTTTCATCAAGGTGATTCTTCAAAATTTTAAGCAGTCCTCCGTTTTAGTCGTGCTGTCGCAAAACTTTTTCAAATTCTAGAAAAAATTTTGTGATCGGATTTTATTAATCTTAAAGAAATTAATATTTCTTGCATGTTTTTTCCATGAACTAAAAAAAGATTCAAATTTGGCCAAAAACCGCAGTTTTTTCTATTTCATACACGCCTACGCCATAAAAAATTACCCACGCTTCCAAAAATGCTAAGATAGTTTTCTGCGGATATCTTGGAAAAAAAAAAAAAAAAATGAATAATAAAAAAACTTCTATGTTGGGATCATTATAATTATTTGAGGGATTTACATTAGGCCGTTTTAATTTAAATCTCGTCGATCGTCATTCTCTTTTTTCTGGGGGGGGACTGAACACACATGCGCCGGGAGTGCAAAAATTGCTAAAATCTTCCTAAAATTCATTATTCGTTCTTTGGGACCTTTTAGTGAAATGTTTTCATAATGCTGAGAAAAATAAATTAAATTAGAATTCTTGATTAGTAAAGTTGCTTCAATAAGATAGTAGTTCTATATTTTTAATTTGGTGGGATATTAAGAGTTTTAATTTATTTAAAAGGTTTGTTGAGGAAAGTTAGAGTGAAATTTGGCAAAGCATCTTATTATAAAGCACTGTTTGCAAGAAAAAATTTATTTGTGTTGTTCTTGGTTTTGTGTATTTTTCTCCATGAAAGGTTTTTCGAGGTTCTCCAGTTTTAGTGAGGCCTCTGGGACATCGTATTAATTTTATTGGGTTTTTCGAGGCACAAATATATATTATTTAAAATACTACTTTTTAATAGCAAATAAATTAACGATATATTTTTGCCTTCGAAAAAAACCCAGATAAAATTATGAAAAAAAGAGGTCTCTAATTATTTTTTTTTCAAAAAAAATCTCTACCAAAATGGGCTACTTTTAACTTTTTCGACTGGGGATACGTCCATATTTCTTTACTGATGCTTCTGTGTGACAACCTATATTCATATGGTCCCATATAACATGGGTTTAGTGATTTTTGCGTCAAAAAATAATTTGAAATATTTTGAAATTTTTCTCATTTTCTGTGTTTCAAAAAATTTTTTAAACTTATTTTCTTGGGAATTATTAGCTTGGGAAAATATTTGGGAAATGAACTACTTTTTTCCACTAGCCTTTAAAATATGCTTTTGTTTTTTGTTCTTTCCCCGCTTCTTGTTTATAGTCTGAATCCATTACTTTTTGAATGGGAAAATTACGGTTTGGGAGAAATTCCATCGAAAAAAACCCTCTTTTCATCCAAGGAATTTTTTAAAAACAAAAATTTTATTTCACAAGAGGAACTTGCTTTCCAAATTGTAAGGTTTTCAAACTGTCGGGGGACCGTTTTTAAATTTATTCATTTAACTCATGAAAAATAATTTTTTTTTTCGATTGTGCTAAAAAAAATTTCGGGTTTATTTTCGGACTTTTTTCAAAATTTTTATTTTCGAATTCGCTTAAAAATATCTCNCTCAGGGGTCAGGAATTTGGCTGAATGTGCCGAAAAAGGGTGTTTTTTGGACGTTTTGATAAAAGGCTTTTTCTGTGGAAATGCCAGAAACGTCATTTTCGGAATGTAACAAGCCCTAGGGGTGATGAACATCGAATCGGTCGTAATTTTTGAATTTTGCCCTGATTAGCTGTAAATCGACAAAAAAGTGCGCGAAAATGACAATTTTGAAAATAAAAGTGATAATAACAAAATTTAAATGTTACCAAAAGATTCCTTTGGTATAATTTCCTGGAGGCGATATTAGCAACCATGGTTTTATTTTCAACACACACAGTGCTAGAGATCAAATCATAATTTTAATGAAAAACTTTATTTTTATTTTAGAATTCGCTGTGGTCACACTTTTTTATCGATTTACAGCCAATCAGGGAAAAATTAAAAAAATTACGACCGATTCGATGTTCATCACCCCTGGGGCTTGTTACATTCCGAAAATGACGTTTCTGGAATTTCCACAGAAAAAGCCTTTTATCAAAACGTCCAAAAAACACCTTTTTTCGGCACATTCAGGCAAATTCCTGACCCCTGAGGCAAAAATCGAAAAAACAGAAACGATTCACTAAAATTCAGACAATTTTCTAGATTCGCACGAAATCTCAAAACTTTCCGATATAAGCTCTAGGATCCTTGTTTTTTTTAAAGCTGAGGGACTCGTCTTTAACCGCGGTTAACCAGATGGTCGGTAAGAGTGGTACTAAACTGTCAAATGGAATCGTGAGATCAAAGATAGATCTTTCTGACGTATGTTTCCAAAAGTTCCCAGTCTGCATTTGTCTAACCGTACGAAGCCTCTGAAATCCCAAAAATCACTAACACAACCCCCTTAAGGGTATCCCGGTCCTTAATTTGACATATTCTCGATGAAATATTAGCCAAACACTGCTTCAAGGATATTATACACTCTGTGACACATAAGCGAAACAAGAAGACATAACGCAAAACGGAAAATCTATCTTCTCTCAGGTTTTATTATAAAAAAACCTTAATTTTAATACAACCTGTGTAATTACTATTCAAACTTTACAGTGGCGTTTTTGTCGATAAGTGCTATATTTTCTCTATAACATGCAAAAAACCACCGTTTTTTGGACATTACGCCTCGAAAAATCTATCTCCTCCCAGGTTAAATTTGCAAATTAGCTCAAAATTTTAAAAAAAGCTAGTTCATAACAAATAGAAACTAACAGTGGCGTTTTTTTGCAATTTCGACCCCAAACTCAAAATATGAATTTTTCAAGGTTACGTGGAAAAATTTCCGAAAAAAAATGTGCTTCGATTTTTTGAAAGCTGAGGAAACACTGAAGAGAAAGTTGGTGTACGTCAACCCGATATTTTGAAGTTTTAGTGGTCAAATTGACACAAACGTTATTTTTGAACATAATTTTGAGAAAAATACTTAGAAAAAAATAAAAAAAACGCAAAATTTTCAAAATTTTTTTGGTTATCATTTGGGTTGTTTTATGCGTTCAAAACATAAACAATTGATTTGGTGCATTTTTATGACATAATAACTGTAGAAAATGTAGGAACCGGGATACCCTTAATTTCAACCTCCGAAAAACCGACTTTTCTTTGAAAAAACCAAAAAAAAATCATATAAGTTAAAAAACTTGGCAGAAAATTCTCTACAACATAGGTGTATCAAAAAGTATTATACGTGAAGCTGAGATATCGTCGCCCACATCCTTAAGAATCTTGTACTAAACATACAAGTCGCCCATAAGACAATGGCTTTTCTATGCACTTGCCCGATTCCTAAGAAAAATAAAAAATCCGACACTTCTACTAGTATAACATAAATACTGAAAAAACAATCGAGCTTCTAGTTAGGCAATCTGAGGCTCGATTGTCTGATTAATTCGCGTAAACCTTTCTAACAATAAATTTTGATTCCTCACATTAACCTGAAGATGGTTTAGAATAAAATCGAAACTAGTTGTTTAAAAACAAGTTTTACTTGCAAAATTCAATAATTCTTTTTTTGGTCGAGATATATCCCTTTATCACCTTTTGCATGATCTGAGAGATGTGGGCTGAAAAGAAGAGAAAGCGGCTTCATGAGTGGCTAGAAGGGGTCTTAGGAGTGTTAGGATTGGCTCCCTCAACCCACATCTCTTAAATCATGCAAAAGGTGATATAGGGATATTATGTTATCATTTTTTGATTCAAGGGCACGGTTAAAGTTACATCGGTTAAAGGGCATCGCTCAAAGTTATCCAGCTGATAATATTCAAGTAAAATTTGAATTTTTGTATTATTATTCTGAATAGTTTTGAGCGATCTTGGATGTAAATTTCCTTTGAGTATACTAAATTGATATTCAGAAATGTATGTGGCCAATGCTATAAAAATCGGGTATTTTTTTGATAAAACTTGGATCAATTAAAATTTTAGCGGTGCACTTACAGGATTTCCCAGAACAGACCAGATTGCAAGTACCTGAGCTATTTACTCTCTTCATTTTATATTCGTGGTATTTCTCTACAATCTTCATGTGTAAAATAAGACCCTCTGTACTTTTTTGACCACTAGTCACATTGATTAAAAGTGGAAGTTCTTCAGTACCATCAGTTCTCGTAAAAAACGTGAAATCAATTCCAGCATTTTGCTGAGATATAATCATTTTTTAAATTCTTTAAATTCAAATAATTCAGTACCATTTTATATTAATAAAAAAATTCGTACTCCTATCTAGTGGAGTTCCTGGATATCCCGCATTCAAAATTTCACCTGTTTTACTTCCTATTTCCTCATATTTCCAGGTGATATAACAAAGTAGAACCTATTAGTGATAGCCCAAAGTGGCCCATCCCCGAGGAAGGTCCTAAGCTCATAATCCCTCCCGCGAATTCTAAAAAAATGCTCGGACGGCTGATGATCATACACGATTTGTATTTGACTAAATACTGTAAAGTATGGATATTTGCACAAAAATTTAAGGGGGGTTGTAATACAACCGTTGTATAGACTGGCTATATCTGGGGTTTTTTAAATGATTGGGAGCTTATTTTTTGCTTTTGAAATTCAAGAAGACTTGTCAATTTATATATTGGATTAAAAAAATTAAAAAAAAAACCAAAAATTTTTTGAAGTGTTGAAAATCAGATAATGTTTTGCTCGAACCCTTCACATCGTTTCCAGAAAAATTATACTTAGAAATAGTTTGGTACTTTTTATAACTTGATGCTATGACCTTGAGGTCAAAAAATAATTTTTAATTCGTGAACATTGGGAGAGTCTTAATTACCTTAAGAGCTAAACCTTACCGTAAGTCCTAAATTAAAGAAATCATAAATTACAAATTCTTCCTAATTAAAATGAAAGAAAATATAACAATTTGTGACCAAGTTAGTGTGAACTCCTTCGGTCAAAACACGGTTTTGTGCCGATGTTATTAAGACAAATTATTGCCTTCGCAATCATCGAGGGTTCGAAACCCGTTTCCGTTTTTGATCCTCATTCCTTCTCGCGCTTTAAAAATAAATAAGCTTTTTAATGTTTTATTTGGTTCACTTGCAGGGCTACCCACGCACATTCTGTAGAGCTTAGGGCAGCCTAGCTTACAGTGGTAAATTTGCATTTCGCATCTCATCTGAAAGACGCCGACCCTAATGCTGACTTTATTAAGGCAGCTTTATTCTTTAAAAATTTGTGGTCGAAAAAATTTGATCTTTTTAAAAATAATTTTTTATTTCGTAATCAAATTTTTTATTTTAAAAAACAGGTAAAATTGGCCGAACGTCGACTCTCCAAAGTCCGAAAAGGCCACCATCTAATTCTCAGTGATTTTGAAAATTTTGATAATAACGGAATTTATTTTCGAGAAGCCCAGTATTGGAAACATTCTATGACGATTTAGAAATGTTCCAGGGCCTAAAGTGTGAAAATTTAGGTTTGCACGTTGTACTCAATACAAAAAACGAGCTAGAGATTGTTATATTGAAAGACTTTGCCGCAGAAACCTTAACAAAAAACGGCATTGATGCAATTTCATTGGACTCAGAAACTTGTTGCCATTTGAGGGATTTTGCCGAAGATACCCTACTAAAAAACGGCACTGACATAAATTTATATGTGGGCACCCGAAGTGCCGGAATTTTAACTGACTCAGAAACTATTTTTGAATCGAAGGATTTTGCCGAAGATACCTGACAAAAAAACGGCACCGAAGCAAATTTCACCTTAGACACCCTTAGTGCTCCAAATCTCAAAAACAAGCCTTATTTTTGTCAATACACAAGCGAAACTGGTATTTTTGAAAATCAAAATAATGGTGAAACCGACCACGCATTTTTCAATCTTTACAATCACAATTTTATGAAATTTTCAATTTTTGCGCACTTTTTCAATAATTATTTTTCAAATTTTTTAAGATCAAAAATTTTTGTTCAATTTTATCAAAAATTCACCCAGAAATTTGACTTTCACGTCAACATAAATCTGGGGGGACGAGGTCATAGATTTATGATGACGCTCCAATCTCGCATTTTACGATTTTAAGTAAAATGTTTTGAACCATTTCATGAATTAGATTAGGACCAGGGGGGCTTTATACTAAAATTTTTATAATTATTAGATGTTCCCGCCAGTTTATACCGACAAGTTGATCTTCAAACGAAAAAAAGATATCACAAAAACCGCCTATTTACTGTACTTGTACGACGAAATCAATCATTTGTCTGGGGGGCTGTGAACTCCTTCGGTCAAAACACGGTTTTGTGCCGATGTTATTAAGACAAATAATTGCTTTCGCAATCATC
Source organism: Oikopleura vanhoeffeni (assembly GCA_004367855.1). Classification (NCBI taxonomy): domain Eukaryota; kingdom Metazoa; phylum Chordata; class Appendicularia; order Copelata; family Oikopleuridae; genus Oikopleura; species Oikopleura vanhoeffeni. Next base: position 75,756 of record SCLH01000924.1, read on the forward strand.
GAGGGTTCGAAAACCGATTCCGTTTTCGATCCTTATTCCTTCTCGCGCTTTAAAAATAAATAAGCTTTTTAATGATTTATTTGGTTCGCTTGCAGGGCTACCCACGCACATTCTGTAGAGCTTAGGGCAGCCTAGCTTACATTGGCAATAACGGCGCTGTTCGTTATTTTCGAGGCACTTTCAGAATAAAAATCGAAAAAAATACCATTTTTTTTGGTTTTATCCATGATCTCGAAAAAAAAATTAACTCTTTTGCAATAAGGTGAAAAAATACAGGGTGTCAGGTTTTTCCCTTCTTTTTTCTAAATTGGATAGACTTGATTTTCGCGGTTTTGATTGGTTGAATCTGAGAAAGACGTAAGTTTCTGTCAAAATTAATCGTTCTCATCGCTCTCCAATTTAGAAAAAAGAAGGGAAAAATCTTACACCCTGTACCACGTGAGTCTGAAGTGGCGTCGAAATTCGCGCCAGATAGAAAACCATACTCGTTGTGTTATCAAACAAAGTTAATCGGGCGTGAACTGATGACGCATTAATAAATAACAAGAGCCAATGGCGAGCTCGAGATTCCATGAAAATCCTCAAAAATACTCTTAAAATAAAAATTACAAAATACATAATGTTTAAAATTTTCTTTAATGATGAATGAGCTATGAAATTTGTATGCAGGAATCTTAAAACTATAGAAATGTCACTTAACCCGTGTGAGCACAAAGCCTTTATAAAGGCTTTTTGCATATTTAAAATCATCTAAAAAATTGCAAAAACACATCTAAATTGGTCTCGTTCAATACATTAATGAAAATGTTTGCAAGGATGTCAAAAAATAACTTTTTTTTTGGAAATTTTGTTCCAATTATTACGGGAAGGGTTGATTTTTGAAGATTTTTTCCAATCTTTTACTTCTAAAAAAAATTAATATGCGAACTATTGGCGTCAATTAGATATGAAAAAATATAGTTTTTTTAGGAAAGTGTTTGTCCATGGTTGACACTCAAAACAAAGATTAATTGGTATACAGGAAGATATTTTATTCAACGAAGTGATATTTCAAAATTTTCAATTTTAAGTATTTCAACGAAAATAGTTTTATTAGTAAAAATTAATTCGAGCAATTAATATTGTCCACACAGTCACTTGATTAGTATACTTCGACCCAAGAAATAATCAGAAGTGTACTTATCTGCTTTTTATAGGGAAAAATAACCATTTAATGAAAAAATTGGATTTTTCATCACAATTTAAGACCTGTTTAAAAATAATTTTTTGATTGATTATATATAAATCAAATCAAAAAACGAATGACATAGGTCAGATCCTTGTGCATCGATTTCAATAGCAAAATAATTTGTGAACACCCACTGTTGAGCTGTATCAAGTGATATGCTGTACCTTGACGTTTATCATTAACATTTTCTAGAACTAAAAATCAAAATTTTCCTAGAATATCAAATGTTGGATGCAAAAAATATATCGTTTGGGAACTTCCTATTGCAAAAAAAAAATGAATCCAACTACCTTGGGCTTTCTGTAATACGCGCTTTGAAAAAGAGCCTTTATAAAGGCTTCGGTGCCTTGCGGAACTTTTTTTTCGCGTGCTCACACGGGTTAAGCGCCACTCAAGCACGCGCTGAGCTGATCTCCCCCAAAATGCCAAAAAATAGTCTTTAAATGAAAATTTCAAAATTCATTATATTTAAAATTTTCTTCCATGAAAAATGACCTATGAAATTTTTATGCAGAAATCTTAAAAATTTTGAAATTCCACTTGAGCGCGCTGAGCTAATCTCTCCCAAAATGCCAAAAAATAGCCTCAAAATAAAAATTTCAAAATAAATTATGTTAAAAATTTTCTTTAATGATAAATTAGCTATGAAATTTGTATGCAGAAATCTTCAAAATTTAGAAATTCCACTTAAGCGCGCTGAGCTAATCTCTCCCAAAATGCCCAAAAATAAAAATTTCAAAATACATTATGTTTAAAATTTTATTTAATGATAAATTAGCTATGAAATTTGTATGCAAAATTTTAGAAATTGACATTGAAGCGCGCTTTAGCTTAAGCTGGTCCCCTAAAATGCAAAAAAATAAGGTCAGAAAATAAGTGCAAACTTTTTCTGCTTTTAGCTGTAAACCTTCCTGTTCCTTTGTTAGAGTTAGTTTGAAAATCTCTCTGGATATGCCCATTGCTCCTACCAACTGTAAATTAATACTCGTTGGAAAAACAATACTACTATGAGAAGTGTAAAAAAATTCTGCATTAAGGGGGTTGTTGGTGTAAAGAGTCGATGAAACTATTCTGTCTTTTGCAAAATTGAAAATTTTGTAAAATTTAAATATTACATTCCTTGGAAATATTCATCATGTATAATTGGCAAGAACTTAAACATGAGGGTGCTTAAACATTTTGAATAATTAAAAAAATGCAATTTTTAGAGATTGGTTTATTTAAGCAGCAAAATCAAATAGGTCAAGTTTGTTTCTTTTATAATAATCTAGATTTCTTATAATTCCATCGTAAGTGATGTGTGCTTGATGAATACACATTGTTTCTTTTTCGTGATCTATCTCAAGGTTGATAAATTTGTCAATTCAATACCCCTTTCGTAAAAAAATTACTTTTATTTTAGAAATATTTTTTTGGCAAAAACAATTCAAATTTATTTTAGTTGATAATGCAGTTATCTCATAATAATGATAATAAATTAGCATTGTTTGTTAATCACTTAAAGGGATTGTGGTGTAGTAGTTATTTCAACAACTACGGATCCGAAATTCGGCAATTGTTTTTCTTGTATCCGACCATCCACACTGAGAATTGATTGCAAGCAAAAAAAGTTTTTTACTATCGAATACTAGTTCTAAACTCGGATTTCTTGCAAAATAATTAATTTAATTACATCTTCAGACATCGCGATAGTCTTCAAATTACAAAAAATATAATTAAGCAGAAAAAATAACACTAAATGAAAGTATTTCATTATTTATAATTGTTATATTCTTTGCCACGCTTTTTTTCATATTCTAATTTTTAGGCCGGATCAATGTATAATTTACTGGGCGAAATCTGCATAAATATGACTGCGAGAAAATCTGACACAAATTATAAACTTTTTCAGTCTAATAATTTTACTAAGATATCGAAATTTGATTTATAAAAAAGAAATCGCATGTACCGTTCGTGAGTTATCTTTTTTTGTAAAATAATGTCATTCTGCCTATAATTTAACATACTAATCACGAACTTCATGGTCGTTTTTACTAAAATTCTTTTTTAAGTTTCACCTACGTTTTTTCGGGTCCACGAAGAGATCTTTTACCGATTTGGGATCAAGGCTGGTAGTTTCTAAATTTTAACGTTTGGAACACTTCTGCGTGATAATTATTATTTTCCTCGTTTCGAAAACTTCATGGCACTTATTTACTAAGTTTACCACATTTTCAATAAATTTAAAGGTAGCTCTGTCTAGGTGTCGCCCAGAGTCAAAGTAAGAAAGCAAAGAGAACGCAAAACAGACGCGATTTTCTTAATTTTTTTATCCTCTTCGAGGCTTTCCACCGTCTATTGTTTTGGAACTACCTAGGCGAATATTAATAACATATTGAAATTTATCTATTTTGGTTGCGCCAGAAATGTTTATCGGGTCATTTTCTCAAAAATCTAACAACATCCTCTTCTATCGAATCTCTTAAACTAGAATGACACATGTGGCTTTATTTAATTCGTTCGGTTAATTGTGTTAGTAATAACTCCGAAAATTCCACTGGGAAATTAAGCTATTAAAAAAACAATCTACGTTAATGAACCGGAAATTAAGAGATGTTTCTCTAGAAGTTGATAGCAATAATAGACTTGACAAATGATGAAAAATTAACACAGGTTAATAACACTTTAATGATTGGAGTCCAATCAAATGGGAAATTTAACTAAGAAAAGTAAGTTGGATTTCGCGATTTTGCTCCAGATTAAGAGTGGCGCGGTCGGTCAGGACGATTTTGAAGTCCCCTAGGGGGGGGGAGGGGAGCCCAAATGAACCATGGGATCGATAGATAAGTACTGAGAAGGAAAAAATCTTCTTTTACATTTTCTCCAAGAATTGCTAAAAATGACCGCAAAAATGATTGAATAACATTTTTTTTTGTTCAATCGAATTTTTTATAAAAAGTTCATAGGTTTTAAAATGTTTTATTCTTTTTATAGTATAGCACAGCGTGTTTTTCAATAAGTTAAAAAAGAAAAAAGTCGTTCTAGACCCGCGTCAAAAAAATTAATGATTATTTTTTCTAGTCGACTCCAATAACTTATGAGTAGGGACCGTTAGCTAGGGACTCATTTGGTAAAAGTTTCTCAAATTCAACCAAAAAATTTTTTCTAGAGTAAAAGTTAACTTCAGTAAAATATCAGAAAAGACGAAAATGACTTTTAAAAATTTCCAAAATGATTCATAGGTGTCGCTAGATGCGCAAAACTTCTGAAACTTTTGTTCCTAAATGTGAATCGATATCAAGAAGACGAAATGACCATAAGAATTGAAAAAATGACTGGAAAATTTGAAGCAATTTTTTCAAAATACATCATTTTTCATAAAACTTTATTGTTTCTGGAACTTTACAAAATAAAAAAAAAGAACAAATGTGTCCCCTTAACCCCCACCTGCACGAGATTTCGGACCCCCAATCTACACGAGAGTGTTTCAGAACACACACACGTAGGGAAGCGCACCGGGTAAAACTAACGAGAGAATTACAGTAGTCTGATACAAATTCCTTTGACTCCCGGGGGTTGTTGACCCATGCAAAAAACACATTCCGGGCAGAAAAAAGTTTTTGGCCATCTAGTGGTCAGAACTGACTTTTTAAAACAGCACATTTTTCAGAATCAAGTTTTCGATACTTTGAACACTGGGTGTACCCTTATCCGTACACCTCAGTCTCCGGCCAAAATCGCTTCGATAATGGGTACATCGTAGGGATAATAGTGCGTACTGATAAGGGTACACTCAGCAGAGTCTGTAAAAGGGATCATCTTCGACAAGATTTTCTATTCTCATCTCCATTTTTTTTGCCTTCTTTTGCTTAAAATCCTACGCAAAGAACAAGGAAAAAAGAAAACCCACGAAAAAAGCCATCCTTTAACAACGCCATGACACCCATTATAGATCAATATAGTCTGTTACAGTGACTGTTTAACTGCACTAAACAAAAAAATGCATCAAATAACATGCCTTTCCGGTCTGGATGAGGAATTTCACCAAGAACTCGCCAAATTCTGAAATTAAAAATAAGGGGGAACTACCGCCGGGCATAATGCAACGCTTCCCAGAATATTTTTCTGGTCTCTGTTTTCTGAAACACGCTCGATGCCAAGTGGAGGTTTAGGGGGGTGTTGATAAGTGATTTGTTGGATTTCACAGAAGTTTTGTACCGGTCTAGAACAAATGGTCCAGCAAAAATCCTACCACAAAAAATCGAAGCTCTCTTTTTCAAAATTTTCCGTGGTCTTAAAACATCAAATTTCAAGTTTTAAGGGGGTGGGTGTCGTTTTTCTTTGAGCCCTTTATAGAATTAATTTATGATACAATAAATATCGTTATGACTAAAGTTGAACCCCAGGAATTCATGGATGGCAATTTTTTTTTAAAACAATTTGAACAAATCTAGAATTTTTAAAATTCGAATATTTTTTTGGCCTTCATACCCGCATAAACCGGTATTCCACCATGATTGAACATTTTTAAATTGGTGAATATGACCACCAAAAACGATGCATGACATTAAAATTATCGGAACTGTTTTAAATAAGGAATTCTCGAAATTTCAATTAATTTTTAAGCCAAATGTTAAAACGCAAATTATCGAATTTGACGCTGATTGGTCTAGAAATTTGAATTGTGTGAGCCACTTTTTATCCAGTGAAATCTAGCTCAATTTGGTGGTACTTTTGTTCTGATCAGACGAATTTTTTTCGAACTTCTTTCCGTTCACTTTCATCAATTTCTAGAATTTCAAAGAATTTTATTAAAGAATTCTTCTCATCACTTTTAGCCGCCATTATCATTTAATCTACCTTATTCGAAAAATGGCTTCATTCTAAACATTTCGTCTATAAAGAAATAGAGTTGAAGTCAAAACTGCAAAATCCGGCGCTTAAGTGAATTCTAGAAGAAAATAAAGTCAAAAACCGAAAAAATCCTTCTCATCATGTTTTTTGTTCTCATTTGATTCCCGCACTTTGTTGTAAATTTTGAAACGCTTGTATGTGGGGTCTAAAAGAAGCTAGATTTAAAAAAACGTTTAGTGCTCTAGAACAGACTCACCACCTGGTGTGTGATGTAACAAGGTTTGACTTTGAGATGCGTAATCGTTAGACGAAGGCTAGATCTACAAAACAAGTATCCTTTAGATTTTATACAATTGCCCTAGATTTGATCTGAAGGCGTGATTGAAAGGTACAAAAAGCGACACCCAAACAAGCGACACCCCCCTTAAGGTTGAAATCAATAAATATTTGACCGAGTTTACTATTGTTCGTATTGTATAAGCTAACTTAGAAAAAAATGAAATAATTGCCAAAAATCTCCTACTATGGAGATAGTTTTTTCGACGGATAATTGTAAAAAAACGGTGGTTTCTGCATAGTCTAAAAAATTTTAACCGAGATTAAGTTTCGCCTACACTTTTACAAGTTATGTAAAATTTTCATAATAATTTCGACATAAAACGTAAAGAGATAGTTTCAACATTTGGCTTGCCGTCCTCTTGTGTAGCTCATGTTTCAGCGAGTGGGTGTGGCAATACAAAAAGTTTTGACACATTTCTCGCGCAGCTAAAGGCTGGATCTACAAACTGGCTGATCTCAATAATATATTCGAAGCCCTGGTTTGCTTATATTTTCCCCAACGAGAAAAAATCATTCCAGCGACCAGTTCCCCTTAAGGGGGTGGTCGTCGCATTTTTAAGGGTTTTTAAGGAGTACTGGTCGCATTTGAGGACTCGGATATGAATTTTCCAGACTCTATTTTTAAAAATTTTTTTATCTGAAAATACGGACAAAAATAAGTTGATCAGATGTCTTTTTAATTTTCATTTGTCAAAAAAAATATTTTTATTCGCGATTTAGAAAATTTTTTGAATCAACGATCTTTGTCGAGAATTTGGGAATTTCCTGATAATTTGAATCGCGGTTTCCAAAAAGACGAGATACAATCAAATGCAAATTGATCGAACTTGGGGTTTTGCGCGTATCCTTAAGGATCGTAATACATACAGTTTTTAGGTTTCTGCCGTCAAAATATCTCAGGAAAGAGTAGTATTTTCCCCGAAGGCACCTCAAAAGGCCAAAAACATGAATTCGAAAAGATTACATCCGAAAATCGTTAAATGTCAAGGAAACAATGGAAATCTAAAAAAAAACTTAGCTCACAGTAAATCACTCTCAGAAAATAAGAAAAACTAAATATTTTCAATTTGAATATACTATTTGGCTCCATTTTCAAGCCTGGCGACAATTGTCTGCGAGACTTGGAAATTGTTTTTAAACTTTCTTGAAAATACCCGCACTTCAATTGGTCAGAATCTTGAACATGTTTTTTTAAAAAATGTTATTTTTCATTGTTCGCGCGACCGGAAGAAATTGGTTTGAAAATCTGGTTAAAACGCCTATATTTACATAGGAAAGTTTGAACAAAAAAACCCTATTTTTGGCTAAATATAGCCGCATGGCGCCAGGAACGAATATTATATTTCAAATGCGTACGGTTTGCGAGGCTCTCACGGCAAGGTTTTTTTTGCGTTGTGTGTTCCAACTATACCCGCACCCCCTGTATTTGATGTTTTCAGGTAAAAATAAAATGTTATTTAAATGCGTTAAAATTTTCACGAAACTTGAAAATTGAAAGATTGGTTTTTTTACATATTCTTCCAGAAGGCTCCAACTTTAAATAATTGGTTTATATTGAAATCATAATCTGGCAAAATATCAAATTTTACTGTCTTAATTTCAAAAGTTTCAATTTGCTTATTTTGCAAGTCTGACAACTTGTATCAAGAAAATGGCTTGTCAGACTTCAATGATCAGTTTTTGTCCGGTTTAAGATATCTTAAGATTTTATTGAAATTTCTTCTCTCGAAGTCAATTTATGTGCAATATGAGCTCTATTTGGTATTTTTTTATTTAAAAAAAATGAACGACCATAAACATTTCATTTGGCCACTTAGATAAAAATAAAATTTTTAATATTATAATATTCGCCTAGGTTGTCCAAAACAATATCGGTGAAAGCCTCGAGAGAAACGGATACAAAAATAAGAAATCAGGCGCTCTGTTTTTTGCGTTTCTCTTTTTTTCTTTCTTACTTTGACTCTGGGGCGACACCTAGACAAGCTACCTTTAAATTTTATGAAAATGTGTAAACTTAGTAAATACAATGCCAATGAAGTTCGGAAACAGAGAAAATAAGTAATTATCAAGCCGGAAGTTTCCAAACGTTAAAATTAGAAACTAACAGCCATGAAGGTTCCCAAATCTTAACAAACGATTCTTTCGTGGACGCCGAAAAGAAACGTAGGTGCCTTAAAAAGGAATTTTAGTAACTGACGACATGAAGTTTGTGATTGATATATTTAACTTAATCTATAATGTATAGCAATGCTTTTTCCAAAAAAAATTCCCGCAAGTACCAATGAATTAAAAATTTTATCAGTCACCCTATGCAAGAGAATTTTTTCTGAACAAATAATATCGGCATTATGTATTTTAGAAATACGTGGATATGAGGTATACTTCATGGGAGAGAAAAATACCAGCAATAGGTTTTATGCATTTAAGGTTGATGTGATAATAATTTTCTAAACATGAATCAAATTTTCGACTTCTTCTCAAGGTTGGACTACAATATACAATTGGAAAAAATAACGTTCACTTAATTTTTCCCACAAAGATTTTCCAGTTTTAAAAAACGGCTATTTCCCCCATCAGCCAGAATTGCTGGAAGCACGCCACAATCTTCTTTAAAGGCCTCGGTGACTTTTTGAAATGAATACCGATAATGGTCTTGATTGAAAACTTTTCGCCTGGATTAATATTTCGTCTGCATATATAACATCATTTATGTTTCATAATCCAGGCAACTTTTGTGACTAGCGAACAATTTTTTTGCATTATGGCTTTTTAAGAAAATTTTGAGTTCAAATTAAACTTTTCGAATTTCGACAAAATTAAGGAAAATTTTTCGATAAAAGTTCCGAAGATGCTATGAACAAATATTATTTATTTGCCTATTAAAATGTATTTACAACATGTCTTCGAAATTTTATTCGTGCTTCAGGTAATGAAAGAACAGAAAAATAAATCACGGGGTCGAGAAAGAAAAGTGAACAAAAAATAATGTTGGCAAAAAACGGGGCTCTCAGATTGTTTTGCCAAATTAATAGCCGTTTTCTCTCATAGTGATGATTCATAATCTGACAACTACAAATCAGGGTTGTTTTTTCATGTTTCAACTGTTTGGTTTGAGGTCAGGTTTATGAAGTGTAATATGAACACCTTCAAAATTCTCTATAGAAATTTTATTTGTATCTTAGTTTTCGAGAAGGTAAAAGCCGTTGTGAATAAAAATTCGCTCATAATGGTCTTCTTACGTTTGTTAGGTAGTTGTCTGGCATCAAACTTCAAATGCTCGTAAATGCAGCTTGGTAATGAATACACTTAGACTTGTGTTGGAAAATGTGAGAATTCGCTTTTGTACGCGTGCTCAAGTATAACCGCTGATTGTAAAGCCGTTCTGATTCACAATGTAGTTTGACGGCACAACTTCCCAACGTCATATTTGGCAACAGTACAGCTTGTTTTAAAATGAGTCAGTTTTTGTTTAAGGCGTGTATAAATAACAATAGAAAGTTTAAGCGTGCTATATTACGATATGTAATTTGAAAAAAGGTGTGGATATTTTTAAAAATATTAATAATTGATGACGCAGGGACATTTTTTGAACATCTGAGCTAAGAGAAAGGCAGCGCATAGTGTTGATGATCGAAATCTGGATTATCGATTCTTCTCCACTTCCTGTCGCTTTTTTTTTTTTTTTTNNNCATCGGATTTGCTTGCAAAAATAATTAATTTATTTACAATTTCAGACATCGGATAGTCTCAAATTACAAAAAATAATAATAACAGCAAAAATTTACACTAAATGAAAGTATTTCAATATTATAATTGTTATAATTTTTGCCACTTTTTCAATATTTAAATTTTTAGCCTGATCAATGTAATAATTTCCTGCGCGAAATCTGCATAAAATAGTGACTGCGAGAAATCTGACACAAATTATAAAAATTTTTTCAGTCTATAATTTTACTAAGATAATCGAAATTTGATTTATGAAAAAGAAATCGCATGTACCGTTCGTGAGTTATACTTTTTTTGTAAAATAATGTACATTCTGCCTATATTTAACTATATATCTAACTTAACTATACTGTATAGCAATGAATTTTCAAAAAAAATTCCCGGCACATTACAATGAATTAAAAAAATTTTATCAGTCAATATTGAAGAGAATTTTTTCTGACAAATAATATCGGCATTATGTAATTTTCAGATACGTGGATATGACGGTATACTTCAATGGAGAGAGAGATACACCAGCTTAGGTTTATGCATTTAAGGGTTGAGTGATAAATATTTCTCCTAAACTTGAATCAAATTTCAAACTTCTCAGGTTTGGACTACAATAACATTGGAAACTAAACCGTTCCTTTAATTCCAAGATATTTCAGTTAAAAAACTGGCTGTATTTTCCCCCATCACATTGCTGGAAGCACCCACAATCCTCTTAAAGGCCTCGGTGGTCAATTTGAAAGATCGATTGGCTCTGATGAAAACTTTCGCTGGATATATATTCGTCTCAATTACATCTATATTTATTATGTTTCTAATAGGTGCAAACTTTTGTGACTAGCGAATTTTTTGCATTATGGCTTTTTAGAAATTTTGTATGTTTCAAATTTAAAAACTTTTCGAATTTTTTTTGAAACAATATGAGAAATTTTCAATAAAA
>SCLH01000925.1:0-18685 GCA_004367855.1 Oikopleura vanhoeffeni
ACGCCAGTCTGCCACATCGCTGCTACCCCCTTAAAATGGCTCATGTAGAATTTGTCTCTTACACCTTTGATGAAAGTTTGAGTCGATTTAGGTGGGATATGAATTTTTTTGTATTCCCATGATTTTTTGACATATAAAGGGCAACGGTGTATGTGGTTATAGATTTTCGTAGCACGAGAAAATTGTTTATGTTCGTTAGCTCTTTTATTTGAGAGTACATTTTGTTCTACCAACATAGCATTAACTACATGTGCAAAGAAATTTATAAATGAGGTAGCTCAAATCAAGCTTTGGAAATTCTGATTTACTTTTTTTTTATATATTCGGTCGATTCTCATGGTTGTATATGAATATCTCACATGAAAATATGGTATAAAACCTTTAATTCGACTAAGTAGATCTCGGATATAGTATTCTATCTGAGACTTGGTATAATCGAGACATAAATTAAAGGAGACTTCTGGCTGTGGAGGTTTTTTTGGAAAACACAAAAAATGTGAAAACTTTTGATCAATTATTTTCTCTGGATAATCATTTCTAAGAAATATCTACTTTAAAATAGGCAAATCGTTCAAAAAAGGTCATCGTAAGAGCAGGACTGTTTAGAATGATTAAGAGCTGTAAACACAATACTGTGGAGATATCCTCTACTAATGATAGATTTTTTGATAATGCTCATGAGGGTATCTAATCCGGCTTTTCTATAAGTTTTAAACTCAATGGCGGCATTTTATAGAAAAATTGAACACGATAAAAAAGTCAGCTAATTTTGAGTTAAAAAATCGGAGGTATACTCAATATTTTTATCCCAGTCGTTTAATGCTTTCAAAATTTCGTCATGCTATCCCTAACGTATAATGGCTATATTGTCGGCGTAACGGGGCAGCCAATAAAATGTTAGCTATGAGTGATGCTATGGTGCTACCCATTAGAACGCCCTGTACCTGTTTATATGTGCCAATTTTGGTTTCAAAATAATTGTAGTTTTTTATGAAAATTTTGTAAAAAATGTTTAAATTCGTCTCTAGTCGGAATAGGTAATGAATAGCCTTTGGCATCTTTTTCTTGTTTGAGAAAATTTTTCGGGTTTTTGAAAATAACGCTCAAAATCTAGCTCATTCTACGGGTGATATTGACATTTGTGAACATGGAAACAATGCCAAAAGTGACCAAATCATATATCACGTCACTCCAATTTTTCTTTTCAACCAAAAATCTAGCTTGGATGATTTTGCCTATCAACTAGGTATTCACATTTTCTTAGTAAAGGTTCTAACAAAAGCCGAAGGTAATTTCCGCACCATGAGCTATGTGGTTGCCACAAATTAAATAAAAAACATAAATCCCCCTTACGGCCTTCGCGATTAGGCTCAATTTTCAACAAATTAATAAAAAACATAAAATCCCAATTTATCAGCACTTCGGCCAATTTGGGGCTCATTTCCAAAGTTTATAAAACATAAATCCCCCTTTCGCTATCGGCTCGTTAGGGCTCATTTTTAACAAATTTAAATAAAATAATCCAATTATCGGCCTTTGGCCATTTGGGACTCATTTTCCCAACAAATAAAAAAACATAAAATCCTTTTATCGGCCGATTAGGGGCTCATTTTTAACAAAATTAAAACATAAAATCTTTTTATCGGCCTTCGGCTTATTTGGGCTCATTCTGTCAACAATCGAATTAATATAAATCCCCTTTTATCGGCGTTAAGGGAGTCGGGTGTCGCAATTTGAGACTCTTCCGAGCATTCCCGCCAAACTAGCAACAGGTGATATTCCAAAAACATTTGTTACTAACAGAACCAACCTTCGGTAATTTTGAATTTAACAGTAATCTGATACAATCTCACCTACGCCGCACCTACGCTTTTAAAAAGCTTCTTAAAAAGACACGCAGTTCGTACTACTCCTTAATTTTCATCATTTTTATTATTTTTCAGCTTGAGGCTCGGAGAAGCCTAACAAATAATGCAATTGCTTTTGTTTTAAATTTAGCTTTTGGCGCCCAACAGCAAAAAACGAAAACAAAATAATTGATTTATTTATGATTTAAATTGAAAGTGTGCTCACTTGTTTTATCTTGACGCTACCGAGTGAAATTGCACCAAATCCTTAAAGTGTTTTGTATTTACGGGGAAAATTATTTGAAGCATTTTTTCTGGTTTCTAAATTTGCCAAAAATTAGGCTCAAAATGAAAAGTTGCCATGGCCCCAAGAGACGCCAAAGCTAAATTTCGAAAAAACTCTATAGTTCATGTCAAAAAGTCTTCTGCTTTCAGATGCAGCATGAGTCGAACTGTATCTCTCTCAAACTGGTGGAAGAAGATAGCTTTGCCTGAGCCTCCCAAACTGATCATTCAAAATTTATTTTTAGTTTTTTTGCGTTTTTGTCCGCCAAAAGCCAAATTTAAACCAAAAGCATTTGCACGATCGTAAGGCTTCTCCGGCCTGACACAAAAATTATTCAAAATGATGAATTTGAAGAATTATAGGCCACTAACTGCGTGTCTTTTTAGGAGGCTTTTAAAGCGAAGGTGTCGGCGTAGGTGAATTTTATCAGATTACTGTTAAGTTTAAAATTACCGTGAAGGTTGGTTCTGTTAGTTTACAAGGTTATTGATATCACCTTGCTGTTGCGGGAAATGACCCTTGGAGCGGCCCCAATCAGCGACACCCACTCCCTCAAGGCTGGTTTGGGGCTCAATTTTCAACAAAATTAAATAAAAAACATAAAATCTCCTCTTATCGGCCTTCGGCCGATTAGGGGCTCATTTTCTAACAAATTTAAATTAAAAACGTAAAATCCTCTTTTATCGGCTTTTGGCCGATTTGGGGCTCATTTTTAAACACATTTAAAACATAAAATCCTCTTTAATCGGCCTTCGGCTTATTTGGGGCTCATCTTTCAACAAATTTAAATTTGAAATATAATATCCCCCTTTATCGGGTTAACGCTGGTTTGGGGCTCATTTTTCAACGAAATTAAACAAAAAACATATAATCCCCTTCGGCCGATTAGGGGCTCATTTTTTAACAAATTTAAATTAAAAACGTGAATCCCAATTTATCGGACTTCGGCCGATTTGGGACTCATTTTCCACAAAATCAAATTAAAAAGAATAAAATCCCCTTTTATCGGCCTTCGGCCTATTTGGGGCTCAATTTTCAACAAAATTGAATGAAAAACATAAAATCCCCTCTTATCGGCCTTCGGCCGATTAGGGGTTCATTTTTAAACAAATTTAAATTTCAAACGTAAAATCCCCTTTTATCTGCCTTCGGCTTATTTGGGGCTCATCTTTCAACAAATTTGAATTTTAAATATAATATCCCCCTTTATCGGGTTGAGGCTGGTTTGGGGCTCATTTTTCAACAAAATTAAATAAAAAACATAAAATCCCTTCTTATCGGCCTTCGGCCGATTTGGAGCTCATTTCCCACAAAATCAAATAAAAAACATAAAATCCCCTTTTATCGGCCTTCGGCCGATTTGAGGCTCAATTTCCAACAAAATTAAATTAAAAACATAAAATCTCCTCTTATCGGCCTTCGACCGATTAGGGGCTCATTTTCCAACAAATTTAAATTTTAAACGTAAAATCCTCTTTTATCGGCTTTCGGCCGATATGGGGCTCATTTTTTAACACATTTAAAACATAAAATCCTCTTTAATCGGCCTTCGGCTTATTTGAGGCTCATCTTTTAACAAATTTAAATTTTAAATATAATATCCCCCTTTATCGGGTTAAGGCTGGTTTGGGGCTCATTTTTCAACAAAATTAAAAAAACATAAAATCCCCTCTTATCGGCATTCGGCCGATTAGGGGCTCATTTTTTAACAAATTTGAACAAAAAAACATAAAATTCCCTTTTGTCGGCCTTTGGCCGATTTGAGGCTCATTTTCCACAAAATTAAATTAAAAACATAAAATCCCGTTTTATCGGCCTTCGGCCGATTTGGGACTCATTTTCCACAAAATCAAATATAAAACATAAAATCCCCTTTTAGCGTCCTTCGGCCGATTTGGGGCTCAATTTTCAACAAAATTAAATAAAAAACATAAAATCCCCTTTGATCGGCCTTCGGCCGATTTGGGGCTCATTTTTTGACACATTTAAAACATAAAATCCTCTTTTATCGGCCTTCGGCTTATTTGGAGATCATTTTTCAACAAATTAAAATTAAAATTATAGTATCTGCCTTTATCGGGTTTAGGCTGGTTTGAGGCTCATTTTTCAACAAAATTAATTTTGAGCAACTTTATTTTTTGGCAAGTCAGCAATCAGCAAAACTGTTGAATTTTTTTCACAAATGAAAAATTTGAATCTGCGGAAAATATCTACCAAAATGGCTTTATTGGTCCTTAACCCTCCGAAGCATATAAAAAAGTTCCGCCGAGGCGTAAAAGCCTTTCAGGAGGCTATACTTAGAGTGTTGTTAACAGAAAACTTTTATTAGATAAACCATCAATTTTTCCTTAATGATCAAGATGAAGAGTTAAATTTTCAATGAAAATTTTCATATTCGAGAAATTATATGTTTAATTCTAGAAAAAAACGTTTGAAAAGCAAGGTTGATTAAACCAGGTGATACTTCCTCATGGTAGGCTCGAGGAAATGTATGTTTATCTGAATAACTGCGCAATGCTCTGTTTTACTCATTACTTTTGTCTGATTGACTATATCTGTTGGGAATCGAAAAATATTTTGTAATAAGTTCAAATATTCATGTTAAAATCAAGTTCTTAATGAAAAAATTGTTAGTTTTCTCGATTTAATAAAATTATTTGATTATTATTACAATATTTAGACAAATATGGTATAAGNAGCTAATTTGGACGCGTGAGAGAGCAATTTACGTCAAAATCAGCAGAAAATACAAAAAATTCATCTTATTTTCGCTCTAGAAGCTTCTGTGGTGACCATAGACTTATAGTTTATAATACGGTTTCCAGAAAACAGCTTATGGCGCATCTTTTGGTGGTGTCAAATCTCAAAAATACAACTTCCGGTTTGTCATCAAAACATAAAATCGGCTCTAGCGCCACCTGTGGTAATTTTAGCAACATTGTTGATTATACCGTCTCCAAAAAGTAGGTTATTGCGCATCTTTTGGTACTACTATATAGTCGATTCTGATTGGTTCAATTTCGATCAATGAGAATCTTGATCAGGCTTCCAAAAGGGATGTATCCCCGCCGATTTTCCATCCCTTTCCCTATCCCGTTTTTATCCCCCTAAACGGGATAAAAACGGGATAGGGATGAAGAGATAGATTATCCTCTTTTATCCTGGGTCCGGGATAGCCTTATTCCTTTTTATCCCGTTTTTGTAAATACGAACAAAATTTGAGCATACAGACGGAATTACTTGGGGGTATATTTGAAGGTAGAATATTGTATTTTCGATGACTCATCACTTCCGGTTTAACAGGAAGTGAGGTTAAAATTGTGTTGATTTATTTATATATTACTTGGGGGTTATATTTGAGGGTTAAATAATCTCAAAAAAAAAATGACAGTATTTTCGATGACTCATCACTTCCGGTTCAACCGGAAATGAGGTAAAATTGTGTTACTTTATTTATATATTACTTGGGGGGTATAGGTGAGGGTAAAATTATCTCAAAAAAAATTGACGGTATTTTCGATGACTCATCACTTCCGGTTAAACCGGAAGAAAGGTTAAAATAGTGTTTATTTATTTATATATTACTTGAGGAGTAAAAATTAAGATATTTAAAAGATAATTATAAAATTTTGAAAAATTGTAGAATTTTGTAGAAAGTGTGAAATTTTGACAAAAATTGTAGAAATAAGTCGAAAATTTTGAAAAATTGAAATGCAAGTTGTGAAAATTAAAAAAAGTTTTTTACAATTTCTAAAAAAATTGTCATAATTTTCACTTCGCAAGTATAAAAAGAACATACTGTAGAATAAACTAAATTTACATAAAGATTCGATAAAATGTCGATATCTCTTATAATTTTGGAGTAATTATGTTGACAAGGCTGGGTTTTATTAAAAAAAGCTACGTTAAATATTTTTTTAAACCCTGCCTAAAGAAAGATATATTAACAGATTAAATTTGGTAGCACGGAAAAATCAATATTTCATATCTTTCAAGAACAATTTTTTTTATAAAAATATGATATCGATGTAAATTCGAGCAAAATTAACAACAAAAAAAGTAAATTCGATAGTTTTTTTGCTAATAGAAAATCGACAAAACGAAAACTTTTTTTGAAAAAGGCCAATTTCATTAAAAATTATTCTGAACTTTGTGTATTCATTTGAAAAAATATTGTGAGAAATGCAAAATTTGATTGCGAACAAGAATATTTACATTATTTTGAAAAAAAAACATTCTTCTTAAGTTTTACTTATTGCTTTCTAGCGGCTAGAGTGGGCATTTATCAAATTTCGATGGTAATTTTTGGTTTCTCTGGAATCATTATACATCCTGCCTCCCGAAGATAGCCAACGTTTTGCTCTCTTGTAGGCATTTTTTCAAATTTTTACGATCATTTTCGGCTTTTCGATACCGATTTACCTCGTAGTCTCATTTTTTGAGGTTAAATTGATAAAAAATTTGATGAAAAACTTGAAATTGTATTTTTTAAATAAAAAAAATTATTGAGATAAATTATATATTAGAATTTTTGTGAAAGATTTTGAAATAATTTTGAGGAAATTTACTGAAACTAATGGTTGAAATGAAGTTGTTTTCGATAATGAAATTTAATTGTGATTTGAAAATTTGAGGGAGCGAGCGACTCAAATTTTCAAATTACATTTAATCTGTAAAATTTGAACAGCCGTGAGAACTACGCCGTGACACTACGCATGAGGAGATAGGATTTTTCTCTAATCACTCTGTTAAAGGATAAAAAAACTGTTCCGGCTTTGCAGTGGTAATATCATTAAATTGCTTGTGATTTTTGTTCTGGGTGTGTGGAGTTCTAGAGTCACGCGCTAAATTTCTTCTGAATGCCATCACCGGTTCAATCACCTGATTAATTTAAGACTTTTATTTCTGAACCCACACTAAACAATCATTCACAATTAATCGTGTTATAAAAAATTAAAATGGCGAAGAGAAAAGATATTTTAAATGATGAAAAGATAAAGTAAACTTCTTGAGATACAAAATTGCCAAATAATTTATGGGGATAAAAATGTCGAAACTACGAAAAAGTCTGATACCTATCGAGCATTAGTTTCTCAACAGCTTTTCGAATATATGCTAAAGCAGGAGGAGTTAGTTCTAATTTTGGCCCGGCAAACTTTGAAAATTTTGTCGAATGCTGCTTCAAGCGAAATTGAGAAGATTTAATGTATGTTGCAAAGTAATGTAAGTTTTTAGCATTTTATTTTAAGTTATTTGCACGAACTAGTTATATAAACACCTCGTTTTTAACCATGCTCTTTAATCGGTACATTAATCTCTATTCTGTCAATTTTCAAATTCTGTTTGTACTTTTGCGTCGATAATTATAAGGAGGCGTTTTAAAGTAAGAGCAAACAGTATTTTGTGCGGGTTTAAATAATAGTACGAAGAGATAATCGCTCGAAAGTAGAATCCGTGGGTTCAAAAGTTATACGGAATTTGTTCTTTAGTAAAGAAAGATTATAAATTTGAATCAAGTGGCGCTGAAATGGTGAGTGTGATTTGCTAATTTCTCATTTATTCTTCAAACAGGCTATAATTGAATCACGAGTTTTTGTTTTCGTTCTTCAATGAAATTTAATTAAAAAATCAATTTTCAAATTGACGCCAAATTCTTAAAAACCAATTTCACTGTTCAATTTACAGATTTATTCCAAAATGAAAACTTTTGAGATTAATTTTTTTTTTGAAAATTTCTAGTTTGAATTCAATTTTATTTAAATTTAAATTTGATTTTTATTTATTTGTTAGTGTGTTGATTAAAAAATTTGAATCAAATGTTTATTTTTGTTTTTGTTATTCAAATTCTTATTTTTGAAAAAATGGGAGAAAATTGTTCAGTTTTTCGAATCAAAATTAAAAATTATATTTTCATTTTTGACAAAAACGCACCTATCGGCATCCAGGATCGAAATATTAAGCAAAATTAATTTGCGTCCATAACCCTAACAAATGTACTGTAAGTTGTCTGCGGACGTTTTGAATTAGGTGAGTTCGACGCCGTCGCTTAGACAAAAATGTTTGACTGCACTAAAAATTTAACCATAAAGACAATTTTGATTATACCCTTTGATTATTTTTCCAAATTGTCCCTTATAGAGGAGCGGACCAATAAAACGTGTTTGGCATTTTTCCCCAAATTGTCCTTATAGACGCCCATCACAGTATGCAAATATATGGCAACATTTTTGATAACACACCTGTTCTTCGAAAAACATCGTTAAACACCGGGTTTCTCGAAAATTTGATCAAAGAGCAAAAAACAGTTTCCATTATTTAACGATTTAAATTTTGCCATATTATGGGAAAATATTTTTAACATAAAACATTTTTTGACTAATTTTGACTAATTTTTTTGATCTTTCTATGTCATTTTGAGCAGACCATAAAATTTTTTGCACACTAGTTCCAAAGTTAGTTTTTAGGCCATTCCCGGAATCAACCCTATACTATATCAGTCAACTCTATACTCAACGCTATACTATATCAGTCAAACCAAGTGTCCCAGCAAAAGTGGGTCTATACGATCCAAAGAGTAACAGCTCGCTAATGAGTTATTTTCGAATATTATTTCATAATCTTGAAATCTTAGATAATTGCATAGACCCACTTTTGCTAAGACACTTGATTTGGCTCATATAGTATGTCTTTCTTACTTTGCATTTTCAAATTCAAACCTCAAATCAACTGTACAAAAAGTAGATACCGGAAGTGACCACTTCTGAGAAATGTCATTAACATTTTTTGAAATTTCGCCGAAATTATATTCAAGTTTTTGCCCATAAAATGAAATATTTGATTTCACTTCCGGTCAAACCGGAAGTCATGAGTCATCAAAAATACAGCCAAATTTTCTTGACAAAATTTCACTCAGTAATACACGGTATATTATATACCCCCTGGTATTATATAATTTATTAAACACAATTTTTCCTCGACTTCCGGTCACACCGGAAGTCATGAGTCATCGAAAATACCACCAAATTTATTTTGACAAAATTTCACCATCAAATATACCCTCTTGTATAATATAATTAATTAAACACAATTTGTACTCGACTTCCGGTCAAACCGGAAATCATGAGGCATCGAAAATACCGCAAAATTGTTTTTGACAAAATTTAACCCTCAAATATACCCTCGTGTATAATATAATTAATTAAACACAATTTTCACTCGACTTCCGGTCGAACCGGAAGTCATAAGTCATCGAAAAAACCGCCAAATTGTTTTTGACAAACTTTCACCCTCAAATATATCTTCTTGTATTATATAACTAATTAAACACAATTTTTACTCGAGTTCCGGTCAAAAAGGAAATCATGAGGCATCGAAAATACCGCCAATATTTTTTAAAATATTAACACAATTAGGCGTGCATAAATTGAATTATAAAAGACAGTTTAAAACTACTGATATAGTGTTTATTATTTATGATTATTGCTAAAAGGAGATAGGGATAAAAAAACGAAAATAAAAAGGGGATAGGGAAAAGAACGGGATAGGGACGACAAAAGGGAATAGAAGAACGGGATAAAAGGGAGAGAATGGGGTGTACGGGGTAAAGGGTGATGGAGGCTTTAGTCCCGCTACAACGCTCTATGGAGCCTGAATTTTTCTATCCCATCCCCTCCTATCACCCTGGTTACCTTCTGATTCCCTATTCCCTTTTGGAAGCCTGATCATTGATGATCATACACTGTCTTATTTTTCTCAATTTTATATTCTAAAAAGATGCAGGAAAAAAAATTTGGCGAAAATGGAAAGTAAACTCACGCTCAACATATATTGAGCGTAGAGACATTTTAAAGCAAATAACAATTTTGGCTTGTTTGTTGAGAACTTCAATTCTAAAAATGGCATTTCTTGACAGAAAAACATGTGGACACAAAAAAATATATTTGAATTAAGCACAAAAAATGGGTTTAATAAATGATTCAAAAATTCGATCGATTCTGATTGGTTTCGGAAATATTCGACCAATGAGAATCTCGTGTTCTCAAATTTATTTGTCTCATTTTATTCTTAAAAGATGCAGAAAAAAAAAATATTCTGAATATTGTAATATCATCGGCCACATACATATTCGCGGCGCTGGAGACTAATTAAGCCAAAATTTTGCATTTTTCAGGGAATTTTAAAATTCAAGGAGACAGAAAAAACACAAAACTGTGACAGTGAACATATAATTAATATAAATATCATTACTATTTATGATAATATATTCAGGAATCAAACTTAAAAAGTCAGTTTAAATGAAGAAAAATTTGCTCGGTGCCTGATTGGTTTTAAATTTGAGACCAATTCAGAATTCATGCTGGTGATATAAACAAATTTTTCAGAGAATAAAAGCGCTCATTTTCGTGCATTCCTAGTAAAATTCTACGTAAAATGTAGTTTGTTGAAAATGTGGTGATCTCAAAATTTGCTCCGATAAGTATTTTTAAGCTCATAAAATCATTTGTATCCATTTAGGAAAGGATTTGAGATCGTGTTTTTGATCTTTGAAATTCGTAAAAATTGGAGAGAAAAAAATCCGAAAGCATTATGAAAATGTTTCCGCATTTTTTGTCCAAAAGTTTTTTGTTTTAATAACTGAAATCTGTGGGAAAAACGAAATAATAGCAAACATTACTTTTCATGGATTCCTGACATATATTTCTTGACCGCTGTTTGAAAAATCATAAATTTTTATTTTCAATTTTTAATCGATTTTTCAGAATTTTTTAAAAATTTTTTAGTTCATGGTTTTTTGAAGACTCTCCGATAAAAAATCACTGCAGAATCAGCATATAAAATGTATTTGGTATCTATATTAAATTCGCGCCGTAGTCAACTTAATCGGTAGGTCGGCGCGATTTCATTTTGGAAACGTTGTAGAATTTGTAACACTGACTGTTAGCACTCGGAATAAGTGCCAATGTCGGCTACTGAATCTTTAAAATTTCATTGAATTGTGAAAGAATTCTCATACATAAATGGGGGTAATAAGGCGCCATTTGGTTTCAATAGTCAGGACATTTTTTCATAATCAAAACGCAATTTAAAGGTCAAGTTTGTTAGTCTCAAAAAAATAGTGTTTTTCTCTACTTTTTGCCAATTTTTACCCTGTTCATGGAAAAAAAAACTGTTTGATATTTTAAAAAATTTTCGAACTGTGAGATAAATAAAAGAACTTGATTGTAGCGGAGTTACACCCGACAATGTCTGAGGTTTCATTAAGTATAATGTCTTTAAAAAAGTTTCTAATAGTCGGCTTAAGTTGGAAATTGATGCCACAGTGAGAAGTTTTTTTTGTAATTTTTAACTATAGTAGTTATTTTAGAAAATAAAGAATGTAAAAGTTTTGGTAATGAATGAACACTTTATTGAAGAACGAAAAGTAATAAGTTTATTCCACACATGTTTTATATCTCTTCATATATTGCTACCCAAAAAATGTACCAATCTGCTAGACTTATGCCACCCCCTTAACGTGAAATGAAGAAAAAAATTCGATGCTTTAACAATTTAAAGTCAACACAAAATCCAATATTTGACATTTTGAAACGCCTATAACTTTTTTAATACTCAGGAGAGAGACAATACAATTACAAATTGTGGTAGTTAAGAACCTTGAGCGAATACTGACTAATAGATGACATTGTTATCTGCCTTAACCATCAGGTTAACCGAGCTTAACCAAACTACAGTTTTCTGTTTAACGCTTGTTCACCGCGTTAAGTTGAAATTTTTGAGACAAAAACTGGTCATGACGGACGATATTATATTCTCTCAGCTAACTCACGGTCGACCCAATTTTTTTGAAAAATTAAATTTAAGTGCTGAAATTACCTCCACATACTGTTTTTTTGGTGTTTTTTAAGGAAAAAAGTGTAGTAGCAAATAGTTAAAATTTGCATTTATTGATATTTGAACGCTTGGCTAGGTTATGGTTGGTTTTTTTTTCTGATTTTGACCAGTGGCGCTGCAGAGCTTGATTTTAAAAAAGTACGACATTTGAATTTCGCCTTTCCAAGGTCGTAGGAAATTGAAACAAACATTTTTGAAACTTCCGTTGTCTGTTTAATTGTAAACACAGGTAAAATTTTTATTTTTAATAATTGTTCAAAAAAATCACATTTTCTGACTTACAATAAGTTTCGTAAATTTTCGTAATTTTTTTTTAATTTTTCTTACGAATTTTTTAACTGACTTCGATTAACTCAATTAAATAATTATATATTTTTCATCAGTCAGCGATTAAATGAAAATTGGAGACCCTACAACCTCCTTAAAACAAATTTTCGTTCTATTTATTGTTTTCCATCCTGACCTGAAAGACAAATGTTCTGGTAAAGATCTGAATTTTACTCATTGGTGTTCAATATAACTCAAATAACATCGATTTGGGTCACTTTTTATTAGGTGGATAGTTTTTCGGGTTTTTGATGAATTTTAGAAAACATTGAAATCGCCCAAAAACTCGTCGTTCATGAACGGAGAAGTACAAAAACCAGTAAAACTTTTTATACAATTCAGAGAAAAATTGTAGTTATGCAATTTAAAGTCTTAACTGATGGTCGGAAATGTTTAAAAACCCTCATGAATAATTAACCCAAAAAACTAAATACAAGAACACAAAAAACTATCAACCCTATTTTATAAGCCAATTATAAACGTTAATTTAAACTGCTGTCAATCATGAGGCTAATGTTACATAAGTTATGTACCTATCGGTGTCCTGACCTTTGACTTCTAACGCATAACATTTTTACTTCATTTTGTACAATACCAATTAAGGGAACCACACTCAAATTTATCACCTGATATCATAAAATACTATTGGATCTTACGGATTTCGCATCGCGTAGGTTATTCGTAAAATTACTCGAGAATAGAATAAAATCTGAAACGTCGTAAATGAAATCAATTCTATAATTATTCGTGAAAGTTCGCAATATTCAAAAAATTCAAGTTCTCCGAATAAACGAAAAATATTTGGAAATTTGAGCCTCCCCTTTTTTAAAATTTAATCTTTCTCCCGTAAGTAATATCTTCATTCAAAATAACTTGTTATAACTTATAACGTACAAGTGGTACCGCAGAAATCAATCGTATAAAAGTTTATAATTACCGGCCATTTTGATTCTTCCAGATTATCTTACGAGTCCACGAAGGAATATCCCAGAACATTGAATAAGCCAGGTCCATCCAGCGTTTTTGTTACTTAGTAAGGCTTTGCTCCAGGGAACATAATTTAAAAATTAATATTAATCGCTTCATATTTTGGTGAATTAAGAATTCATGAACATGTTTTGTGATTTATTCATTATCATTGATAATCATGATTCATGAACATGTTGATTATACATTCAGCAAAAATGACATCAAAACATCAATCTTAATGCTTAAAAACGTTTTAAATCCTTTTTAGGGGTGGTCGTCGCTAAATTGGGATTTTCAATGGCCAATTAGTGAAAAAGTACAGATTGTTCGATCAAATATTCTTTCTTTCTGATATATTTAAACAAAAATCTTGCATCTTAAAAACATTCGAATGTGATGGCTCATCCGATCAAAAACGAGTTAACAAAATTGACGAAATAATTTTTTAAAAATGTATTTCTTCTCTGATTATCTAAGATATAACAATGATTTATGACTTAAATTAACCGGACGGTCTGCACCGAACAGGACAGTACGTTGGCAGCTCACCTAGGAGAGTTTTGAAATACATTCGGGGATTAGGCTTCAGAATCATCAAAAACAGTATTTTGACCTTACTTAAAGAGTCTCAATCAAAAGTATCTCCCCTTGATTTGAAAGTTACACATTCGAAACCCACGTGAAGGTGTAGCAGCTACACTGTAGCTTCAGAATTCGGTTTCATGAGTTCAGTTTTATCAAAAAAAATTTCTTGTTTTTCCAAAAATCGTGTTTAAGTTTAAGGGGGTACTGTGCTTTCTGAAAATTATTTTTTTTATAAAGAGACTAGACTAATACGGCCAAAAAAATTACAATGGTGGTAGTCTCGCATCCCACAGACGTCTAGTTCGGCAACCAGGAGATTTTAAAGACCGAAAATGAGCCATTTTTGAGTGAAATTAGAGACCATTTTTCTCAGTAACCACACATTAGACATGACCACCCCCTTAAAGGTTAAGTTTCCAAAAGCAAAAAAATTTCAATTTATTTAAACAAAATATTTTTGAAACTATCGCAAAGTATTTACTGGCCAAGTATAAAAATAAAACAAGTTCCCAACTGCCTGTAATTGCCTATATTTAAAAAAAAAAACCATATCCTTTATCCAACCGAAGTCCATGGTGAAAACGCTTCTGACCTCAGGGCTGGAGTTAGAATCCCAGTGGACCCGTTATATATATCTCGGACTAGTCTCATTGTATGAAGCGGGACAATAAACAACAAAAGCCAAGATACAACACCTTTATTATTATTCCTTACATAATCACTAAAAAAATCAGTGGGGTCAGAAGCGTTTTCGGCATAGACTTCGGTTGGATAAAGGATATATGAAATCAACGTAACCGTTTGACCCATAACTTATGACTCATAAGGGCATCGACTAAAAAGGGCTTTGAAACTTTATCGGAACTTAATCTGACCTCATCTTAAAATATAAATCATAATTTGTGATGCAAAAAACTGTAACGACATGGACAGTTCATCATGAAGATTCTTTTCTATGCATGATCTTTAATTTTTTTGAAAATGAAACACGATTTAAAAAAAAACGAGAACCAATTTGGACAAAACCTTTTTCGGGATATGCACGGGCTCATCAGCTACACATTAAATAAGGTTAAAATACGTTTTTTTGATAATTCTGAAACAAATTCAAGAATTTTCCCAAAACCTTTAAAGGAATCTGCCCACGTTCTGTCCGGTTTATTTAAGTCATCTTTAATTGTTATACCTCGAAAAGTTAGAAAGGTATACATTTAAAAAAAATAATTTTGTCAGTTTTGTAAGCTCGTTTCTGATTGGACGAGCTATCCGTCAAATGCGCGATTTTTTAGGATGCTTGATTTTGGTCGATCAATTTGTACTACTCCGGTAATTGGCGATTGAAAAATTCCCATTTAAATTGTATCGGAAATTTGATTCGGAATATTGTTTTTTTACCATTGTACAATGTGTTGGTAGGACCAATTTGATACAATGTAGGTGGTACCCGTCGGCATGATATACCAGGTATATTTTACCCCATATGAAATTTTATTTAATCTTTTATTGCAATAAGTTTTTAGCATTAATAAAATACGAAAATTTCTGATTAATTGATATACTATTCATTTTTCAAGGATTACAAGAACCCACTCAGATAGCTGATGAGATAGCTGATTCTGAAGTTTGGAATATTTATTAAGAAAATAACCGCATCACCAGTCATGCTTTCATTTATGCGAAAATATAAAAATGCGATCAACTGTTACACGTTTTTTATTTTTGAACGAAAAAATTCATTTCGTCCCCATATTGCCGAAAGTGCACAATATGATATTGTCAATATCGCCGAATTTTTGTGGAAAAAAACTATCGGCGATATTGAGCCTCTCTCTGTATTACGCAAGCTTTTTTTTGGAAGTATGTTTAACTGATCAATTCTTCTGTGACGCACAGACGGCAAGATCAGTCATTAAAATGAGTAGTGCACTGTGCATTATGCTCTGAGCATTCGACACTGTCGAATCGACAGAAACATTAATATGCCTGAATAAATTTTCTCGTTGTTATCGGTCTTGCTCAACTATTTAATTAAGGTGTTTTATAGGTAGGTAAAATTCCCTGGGATTTTTTTTGAGCCAAATTTGCTCCTAGAGCATCAAAACTGGGATCACCCCAAAACGCCCGACATGAGCGCGAGTGACAAAAAAAAGGGTTAGAGTGGTGTACGAGTGCCTAGAATGACAGTTGTAAGGGGCGCACTTCTGGTCTTAGGCTCTGGGCCTGAATCGGTTAATTAAAACGATTAACTCCGCCAATAAGGCAGTTTTAATTTTCTTTTAGAAACCTATCAATTTATTTACAAGTTTCTTAACAAAATAATATACATTTTTTGACGAAATAATATTTTCTAGATTATGAAATAAAATAAATCAGAATACTAAAAAACACTTATTTTGGACATTTTCGAAATTTGAAGTTTATTTTAGTATTAAAAGTTAGAAATATAATTATGCAAAATATAAATCAAAAATAAGTACCACCTTATGTTCTACACTTGATCCATCTGTCTTTGTCGGCTTTATTTGGGTTAAATTGCCGTTCAATTCTTCTGACAAAAAATCATAAAAGTCACATAAAAATCACTTGTGAAAAAATTATTCTTCGTATAAAGACTGCAGAAAAAATAAACTTATATCAAAAGAATTCTCAAATACTTTTCTAAAAACTGGCTTCCTTAGAATTTCGATATTATGTATCGTTTTTACACAATTAATCTCAAATTGAAACTTAAAAACAGCGTCAGCGCTGATAAATTTTGGAACTTATCCGGAAAATAAACCATAAATTATGGTCCATAATTTGATTTTGGCCACCTTGTGGTAGAGAGAAATAAAAAATATAATACCGTTTTTTTGACAAAAAAATTTATGAATTCTGAGGGAAATTTCGGAAAAATCTGAGAAAATAAGTGTTGATAAACACGTTTTCGGCAATTTAGCGTATTAAATGAGACAAAAATAGCGTAAAAATGTTGGCGTTTAGCTGGATTATTATCACTGAGAATAGTTTGACATTGTATGCAACATCGAAAAATTATTCACTTGTAAACGACGAAATTGAAATATTCACGTTATTTTTTGATAGAATCATGAAAAGTAGGACTAACCATGTCACAAAAATTAAAATTGGTTTCGAACATTTTACACTAAAAACCCCATTTAGTTTCACATTAAACGTTTTGAATAAAATAGTTTCCACGAAAAAGCCTTAATTTAGATGTTAGCAAAAGATGAATTTCACGGTTTGATCAGCAATTTTTTGAGTAAGAATTCCTAGAAAATACTCGATCAGTTATATATAAATCAGTTATATAGCCCTTTAGGAGGATGATTGTTATTTTCTAGTTTGGTCTAGTACATTATGTACGTGAAGTAGTACTAATGTACTAGACCAAACTAGAAAATAACAATCTTCCTCCTAAAGGGATATAGATCTCCACTTCGAATGCAGACGGGATGCACGATTCAAATATTGCTTAATTTTGCGGAAATGATGCAGTCGACTGATCGGCTGAAGCTTATTTACTATAGATAACGAAATAAGGCCAACCATCACCTTGAATTTTGCATTATTTGAATAAAACTTTCCGTCTGCATTCAGGGTGGAGATCCATATAGTATATTGGCACACAAATGCGGGACAGAAGCACTATGATCTCATGGGTTTGTAAAAGCAAATTATTAAGAAATATCACTGCACTTCCATTCTCACGGCCTCAAAGCAAATAAAAATTCGAACAATTTTTAATTAAAAATAGAAATTATGCATTTTATTTGCACAGTCAGTATCTTTGTAACTTATTTGAAAGCTGAAATGCTCAAAATGGGTGATAGACTTACTGCATTACTTTTATGCGTGAAGCTCCGAGTAATTGAAAATCAATGGGGTACAATTTGCTAAATCGTCAAATTAGGCCGATTTTCCATCGTTTTTACGTAAATACAGTAATTTTCACGTGTCAAGAAGATACAAAGCAACCTGATTCTTGATAAAGGTGGTGGTCGTCGCTAAATGACGCTCAAGAAAAATCACACCACTGAGTGGTCAGATCAAAAATGTTTTAGACTAGAAATTTCAGTGCCATTGTTTTCTGCGCTCAAAACTAATTAATGCTTCAACAACACATGTTTGAGTTTCCTTCTGCGAAAATTAAGATTAACGCTTTTATGTATTTTTCGTTGTCACCGTCATGAGCTGTATTAATCTTATTTTCAGCGCAGCTAGTCATTATCAAAATGACGCGAGCAAGCTTGAAAAGGGATTATTTTTAGACGATTAATCCCCCTTGATTACCCTATTTTATGCGATGTACTGGCGGGTACTGGTCGCTGGAATTCAATTTTCTCGATGAAATTTTGGCCAACTAGGGCTTGAAGGATATTATTGAGATTAGCCAGTTTGTAGATCTAGCCTTTAGCTTGCGTGAAAAATATATCCAAAGTTTTTTGTATGCACACACTCCCTGACACATAAGCAACACAAAAGGACCCATGCCAAAATGGTAAAACTATTTCCTCCCACGTTTTATTTCAAAATTATCTGAAATTTTGACATAACTTGTAAAAGTGGTAGGCCAAACTTAATCTTGGTCAAAATTTCAAATTTCGCTCTATTTTTTCTAGAATATGCAGAAAACCACCGTTTTTTGGCAATTATCCGTCGGAAAAACTATCTTCTCCTTGGAATTTCTTTCAAATTCATTCATTTTTTTTTCTAAGCTAGCTCATACGAATACGAACAATAAACTCGATCATTTTTTGGATTTCGACCTTAAGGGGTG
>SCLH01000925.1:29688-47675 GCA_004367855.1 Oikopleura vanhoeffeni
TAGGATGCAAGATTTTTGTTTAAATATATCAGTGAGAGGTAATATGTGGTCGAACGATTTGTACTTTTGCAAAAATTGGTCATTGAAAATCCCTTAAAATGCGACGACCACCCCTAAGGGTGACAAAGAGTGGGTGACGATAATTGAGCTGTTTTTTACTAGTTTTCAAGTGCGGTTTCTGAAGAAACCTGGAAAAGGAAATCATTTTATTATTTTTTATTATGTAGAACAACTCTTTGGAATGATACCAGTACTATTCAGATTATAAGAAAATTCAACCTACGCTTAGAAGATGACTTTTAATACATGTAGGCCTCCAAAAAAGCACTAAAAGCTAACTCCTCTTTCATTTGATTTTATTTATTTCTGTTATTTGGCAGTCCGTCTAAGTTTATAAATACAGAAATTGTGTGGGGCCCTTTTTTTAAAATTGTATGCCTACAGTGGTCAAAACAGCTAATTTGGAAGGCTCACTGAAAAGCTATCTACTCCTACATTTTCCATGGATTTGTTTTAATTTATGCTGCAAAGTGTCGACAAAGGCTGCGTTAAACTCTGTACGAGCCAATTTTGAAAGTTTTTGAGAGAAAAAACAATGAAAAATTGAATTTTAATTTTTTTTCGTAGTTTTTAGAGTCAAATGTGTTTATTTAACAAATTCATATGTTACAGAAAAATTAAGGTTGAAATAAGTACTTTTAATTTCAAAAACCCTTAAATTCCTTGTTTATTTTAGACCTTTAAAAATCGATTATACTTTTTTGAGTATTTTTCTCAAAAACCCTTTTAACCCTTGGAAGCTCCAAATCGAATAAATCGTGGAGAGCTCCAAAGCCGATTTTTCGGTCCGACTTTGAGCGCCTATATTGTTGATAACTACACATCCGAATAATTTCTTATTATACTCAAGTTAAAGCCAAGGCCAAAATGTTGTAATAATTTAAGAGATTTAAAAAAATTTGATCTTAAAAGTGAGGAAATTGAGCACCAAAAAAGACGTTTTTTATTATGGTTACCATGAAAAATTAGAAAATTTTCAGAAAATATTTTTTAACCTGAACTAACTAATGCAAACCTTGACTTTCTAGTCCTGCTTTCCAATTTAAATACCTCTCTCCGTTTTCTCTCAGCTCAACTTTTCACAACTTGATACGCGGCTGAAATGTTTGAAAAAAATAGTTATTTTGAGTATGAAAAAAATATTTTCGAATGATTGATTAAAGCTGTCGGAAAATCGAAATAAAACCTGGGTTAACAAAACACACGGCTGTGCGGATGATTACTCGGGCGGGGGTATTTAGATAGTCGAGCGTCTGCCATACGCAGCTGATCATTTTTATGATTATAATACAATAGGTGGCGTTTAATTCAAATGTATTTATATTTGATTTTGGATATTTAAACACATTAAAAAACACAAAATTTAAAAATTATGAAAAATGGGTATTTTACAGAAGCTGATCTTGAGGATTTTGTTTTTATAAGATAATGAAACAGAGAGGCTTAAATTCTGACTCGGACTCAAACCGAAAGCCTACTAGATCATATTTCAGAAACGTCTACATTTTGGCATACTGATAACCTTGAAAATAATTTCCTGTCAGAAAATATTGGCTGGTAATTTCCTGTTTCAGGGCCGGTTATTTAATTTATCGATTTGGTAATTTTGGACTTTTGTCCATTTTAGACGCCACGGAGTTAAAATTTTCAAACGCCATGAGCCAATTTCTGCTCTAAATTATAAAAGGAACACGATACTGGTACTTAAAATTCCTAATTTTTAACTTTGTTTAGCATAAATCTGAAACTTGACAGCATATTGGTCACCCTACTGTATATTTCGTTGTCAAACCCTACTTAATTATTCCTTATCTAATTATGCCAACCTAAAAAAGTTTTGTCACTTGAATATAGAATGAAATGAGATATTATTTTCGATCAAAAAAATCTTTTTGTTAAAGTGTAGAATTTTCTATTATTTTCAGTTTTTCGAGATATCACTCACAAAAAAATAAAAAGAGTTCGGATAACAGTAGAGTGATTATGTTTTTCAAGTTAAAGATTCCAAGAAACCCTTTCTAAAAACTGATATCCTCAAAAAAATTTGAAAGTTCAACAGGATTAAAGGATTAGCGATGTAAACTTTTTTTTGCGAAATTGAGAAAAAAAGGAAGTTTAAAAAAAATTTAAACCAATCGTCGAAAAAAATTTTAACTTCATTTTTCGAATACCTTGGCGAAAACTTATGTTGGGTTTGGCTCATTATTTGTTTACAGCGTTTTTTCTCCTATTTTGACAGAGTTTAAAAATTTCAAAGCCGATCAATCGGTTCGGAGCTTCCAAGGGTTAAGAAAAAAATTATCTTTAAAAATAATATATACAATCAATGAAAAATATTGCAAAAATAAAAATTTTTACAATCTTAAAAAAATATTTTCATTGTTTTCACTATTTCACTAAATTATTCTAACAAATAAAATTTCGAAAAATCACCATTTTGTTAATCATTAAAAAAATTTCAAATGTCAAAAAAAATTCACCATTTTATTTGATTATTGACAAAAAAATCACAATTTTATTGATTATCGAAAAATAATAAAATTTCCGAAAAATATCACCATTTTATTTGATTATTGACAAAAAAAAATCAACATTTTATTGAATTATTAACGAAAAATTTTTAAGAAAAGAACACGATTTTTGATCACCATGAAAAATGTTTTAAAATCGTGTATAACAACCGTTTTAAAAATAAACTTTAGAATAAATATATATGCAATTTTTCATCACCATAAAATCTATATAAAATTGTGTATTCCTCTCATCTAAAAAACCATAAAAATTAAAAAATGTGCAATTTTTATCACCATTCAAAATTAATTCAAATCTAAATAAGACTGAGAAAGTATGATTCCGAAAATATACTAGACTGTCTTATTATTATTATGATTGTCTTATATTAAACCTATTTAAGGGATTCCCTGACGCACCTTATATCCCGACACTCAGACATCGTAGAAAGCTAATTTTAACTTACTTCTCAATTTTGTTATCGGTTTTATTACAAAAAAATGCAAAAAAAAAATTTGACATAAAAAAATTTCCGAAATTTCCTATTTTTTCTTAGTATAATTTTCCCTTTCAGGCTCTAACTTTTAAAGTTTTACCCCGTTCACGCTAATTTTGTTGCATGAGTTTACTTTAAATTCAATCTTAAAAAAATTTAATTTTCGAAATTTTTTTTTCTTAGATTTTAAAAATAGGGGAACCATATATGGTAGAATTAATTTCTGCTGCATTCAAAATTTTGTTAACGGTTTGCTTTCAAAATAATAAATAAAAAATTTAAATTTGCACTAATTCATTAAATTTGCAAAATTTTAGTTTTCTTCGAAGTATTTTTCCAAATAATTGACTGAAACTCGTGATATATACATCGGATCTGCCTAATTTTTTTGTCATTTTAAATTTGAAATGCTGATACATCGTAAAAATAATTATTTTTTGGATTTTCATTGAAAAAAATATTGCAAACCTGAAAAAAAAACATATTTTTGCCGAATTTTGAAGTAACCTAAACGTCAAGCACCTCGTTATCATAAACTAAAGAAGGTATCAAAAATTTTTTCCATATTCTCCGAATATGTTTTATTCTTAAAAAACGCTTTTCAGGAAATTTTTTTTTGACTTCAGATGTTCAAGTTTAATTGTTTTAGCCGTGATGTACCAAAAACAGCCATTTTGAGCACCTTTTCGACGATTACGGAAGAATTAGATGATATTTCAAAATTTCTTTCCATATTCTCCTTTATTTTTAAAATTCATTCGTATCCCACAAGAATAAAAAAATCTGTAATCACCTCGGCCAATTAAAATGTATTCAAAAAATGCGAAAATCGACTTTTTGAACCGTCTTTTTTTGAAAAATTTAGACGAATATCTCCTGGGTCCCAAAATATGAAACTCGAAGGAATATTATTCAGCTCAGCACAGACATTTTAAAATCACTTAATGGCGTCAGGTACTCCCTTAAGCTGCGTCTTACCTCAAAACAAGACTTAATGTGTTACATTATGTATTTGAACCTATTTATGATAAAACCTCAACCCTTAGTTTATATTCTTTCAGTAAAGCCCTTAAAAATCGAATCACCCTTAAATTTCAAAATAATTCTTAAATTTTGGTATGGAAAAATTGAAAGTTTTTATTTTCAAGTTTATTTCTTCAATTTTCAGAATTTTTGTTGTCAAAAATTAGTTGTGCGTTTGAGCCGCAATATTTACATTTTTAGAGATGCATCAAATTTAAATTTTTAGTCTAGAGATAAAAAATTCGGAGATGCACAAAATTAGGTTTTTGAGTTCACATTGCTAAAACTGTTATAGTGCGTTAAATTGGCTGATTTATGAAGATCAAATAGACTTTGCTAGATTAAAGTCAAAAAACGTAAACATTATTCAATTATGATTATAATTATGATATCAGACTTTGTCTAAGGGTTAAACACAATTTCAATTAGAGAGCAGAGACGAAGTAAGATGAAATAACGCAAATTTTAGAGACAAAATTGAATAAGAGACGAAGTAAAACTTTCAGTTAAATAGGTGAAATTTATCAGATGAAATCTATTTAAAAAGTTAATACAAGAAATAGGGTGCCCGTTAATCTCGTTATGTTTATAAGGTAAAATTATCTTTATTTTCAGCAGATAACCTTTTTGAAATTTTTAAGAAATTTTTATCGATTCCTGAAAATATTTACACAAATTTATTGCCTTTTTAATAGACATGGAGGTTTTTTTTGCGTTATTTACAGTTTCAGTCGAGGTTTAACCCTGGGAAAGTTTTTGTATTCCCCCTAAACAATTCGTATTAGTGTTCGATTAATACAATTTCGAGGTGTTTTTATAAGCAATATTTATTTTATATGATATATTCGATCATCTTAAAAAATTTCATGGATACTTTATTTGATAAAAACTCCTAAAATGTATTTGATCTGCTTATGAATTTAATATATATTATATATAATATATATTATTCACTTTTGTTCATGTTGACTATTTTGATACTAAAATCGGGATTCAAAAATTGCATTAAATGAAATTTTCAGTGGCTTTTTAGCTAAATATTTTTTGAAAATAGTGACACAATATAGGAGTGCCGCGGATGCTTTTTAAAAATTAATTGTTATATGTTGAATATTTTTTTATTGCGTAAAAATTTTGACTATTGCGATTTAATTATTCAATTATGGAATTCTAAGGTGAAATTAACTCGTAGACTTTAGACATGAATCTGTACCCAGACTCGATTTTAGCCAACTAGTTGCCTCACTTTTAAATCGGCCATATTAGCAAAGTTTCATTATCAACATTCATTTTTCAATAGCTTAAAATAATATTCAGACAATTTGCTATACAATTAAAATAACAAAATAAAATTTTAAACGAATTTAAAGGCATTTAATAAAGATAAGAAAACAAAAACTTGCGAAATTCACTATGACTCGACTATAAAAGTGCAATAATGAGATGAAATTAAACCTTNTTAGCTAAAAATAAATATATGTACTTCATGCCGTATTCCTCCTTCATTATCCTTGTTATCATTTTAGACTCTAATTATAAACATGAACGAGAATGCAAGTGCACCATAATTAACGCTGATTCTATCCCAAATAATAGATTTCACCTTAGATTCCATAATTGAATAATTTAAATCGCAATAGTACAAAATTTTTTACCGCAATAAAAAAATATTCAACATATAACAATTAATTTTTAAAAAAGCATCCGCGGCACTCCTATATTGTTGTCACTATTTTCAAAAAATATTTACGCTAAAAAGGCCACTGAAAATTTCATTAATGCGTAAATATTTTGATAGATGAGCACTAAAGATTAAATTTATTTTTTTAGGCCTTGAAAATTAATTAATGAGCCATCCAAAAAATGGTTGTTATCACGAGTTGTAAAATTGGTACACAAAAAGCGTTAATAATTTTTTCCAATCTATATAAAGATTTTGATAAGAAAGAATTTTGATGAATTTTTAAAGAAAAATAATCACAAATTTTTGTAAGAATACAATTTTTTATGTGATTTATGGAAAATCGACGGAATAAAAAGTCAGAGAAGTGACAGAGCACTTACTTTGTTCCACCGATAAAAAGTAACCGGAATTCCCATCACTTTTGCTTAAATTCACGAAAAAGGGAAATAACCCAAGAATTTCGATAAGTTAAGATTGATCAATTATAGAACAAATAAGTTCGAATAATAACGAGGTTGAGAATATTGCATTCGTGAGAACCGACATGAATTATAACCGTTTAATTATTTTTTATAATCTTGAGTTCTCATAAATGACTATAATTCACATGCAAATGACGGAAACCTAACGACATGAAAATACATTGTCGTCATTGAAAATTAAATTTCTTGTCGGTAAACAATTAGGATAGACTGTCTGATCTAGATGTTGAACTTTATAGAAAATAGGTGAAAAATTTTGCTTGGTGTCATCGATTTAAAAGAATGCAATTCGCATAAAAATTGATATCAGAGCTTAAATTGGTCACTTTGAAAAATATTGTTGGACCAAGAAGAAGGACAATAATAGTTTATTTTGCGCACCTGAGGCCCGATTCTCACTCTAAAAAAATACGGTAACTATTTCAGCTAATTTAGCAATCTGCTCGACACGAAATAATTCTCCTTATAAATTTATTCCTTATTTCTCTCACTTTGTGGTTATGGAATAACCGAAACGTCAAATAAATACATTTTTTAAAATGAACTTATAATAAATAATAGTTAGGGTGATCATACAGATGATATTTCTGAAACAGACCAACTGTTTCAAGGGCGTTTGTGAGAAATAAAACAACAGTACTAAATATCGCTAACATTTAATCGATGCAAGACAAACCGGTTACTATTCGGTTTTTGGTGTCTCAAACTCGATTAATCTTAAGGAGGTTGTCCATGCTGATTTTGCTTGCACGCATGCAGTTTCTTGTTTCAAAAATAAATCAAAAATAATACCGATCCCGAGTGAACTGAGTCTTGTGAATCGATTGCAATCAATTAAAATACGCTATGATGACGTCATAGTCTATTTATAGAATATATATCCGAAATTCGAATGTTGAAAAATACAAAAATAATTGTCGTCATGATAATATTTTTCGAGCGGTTTGACTATAACGAATTAAAAATCACCATAGACATAGAAAAATATGTTTAAAATGATTTATGAAAATATATTATCTTTTTTTATTATTTCTCTATTATAAATCTTTGCAACGAATCTTTGCAATGAAATGTCAGTGTGCGTGGCACCTTTGATAAACAATGAACAACTCAAATTGACAAAAATACCATCGCAACATATGTTAGGCCTTTATGCGGTGAATGTTTTTTGAAAAAACAAAAAAAATTTTGAAATCAAATCAGCCAGTTATAGCGCAAATTACGAAAATAGTTTTTTTCTTTTTAACGAATGACCTGAATGTAAACAGGAAATTTCCTTCGCGTTTAATTGACGACTAGTCCAATAACATCACACGACTAGACCTCGAGAATCCGGTGATTTCATCGGTCACTTCCTATTTTGTGACTCGTTATGATAAATATTACACCGCAAATGCCCATCATGTTCTGATATAATGCAAATGATAAATAACGCTTTTGAACAAAAAAAAATTATTCACGGAAACATGTGTTACATTGATTTCATAACTAACAGTATATAAAACTCAGTATATAACTACGGTATAAACTAAAGGTATATTTAAACTGTAAGGGTTGGGGTTTTATCATCATAAATAGGTTTATTCATATCCAAGTACATACTCAACCAATACATTTAATGTAACACATTATGGTCTTGTTTTGGACGTGAGACGGCAGGCTAACTAGATCAATATAAGACAGGGTTCATAACAATATAATAAGTACAGTCTATATTTTCCGGATCAACTTCCTAACGTCCAGTTCTCTTAAGCGCGCTCTTTTGACCACGATTGCTGATCACATAAAAAATGTATGAAAATCCTGTATTCCTCTTTAAAAAATTCACCGTTTCTAAATTTTATATAAAAACAATAAAAATTCGCAAATTTTTTGAACATCCTTTGAAAAAATATGTTTTTCATTGTTTCACACCATTTTATTTTTCATGGGAAAATAATCAAAATTTCCAAAAATATCACCATTTTCACTTGATTTTAACAAAAAAATACCGTTCTTATTTGATTTACTAACAAAAAAAAATCACCCATTTTGTTTCATATTAAAAATAATTCCAAACTTTAAAAAAAATCACTTTTATTGATTTAAAAAAAATATAAGTCTCGAAAACAAAAGATGTCTTTTGACACAAATTTTTTGATCACATGAAAAATATATGAAAATCGTGATTTCTCTCTCTTTGAAAAATCATCTTTACGAATGAATTACGATAATAAAAAATTTGCGATTTTTCATAACCTTGAAAAATTGTTTCCAATCGTAGTTAAAAAATACATAACATTTATTATAACCCCTCTAAATCGAGTTAAACCCATGTTTAAAACCTTTTTTTTGAAAAGATATTTCACCTATGAAACCCAGTTTTCAAAAAGAAGGCATCAGAAAAAAAAACAATATTTCGTAATTTTAAATACTTGCCCTGACTATAAAATCAGCTACCAGTAACCGTCCTTAAGTAAGCGTCCTTAAGTTAAGGGGTTGTTCATGATGATGTTGTAATTGCTTGTGTATTTCTCCCCAGCTTGCTTTTCACGGTCTTATAAAAAAACTTTTGTTGAAATGTTTTAAACGTTAAAAAGAGGGAATAAATTTAATTGTTTTGAGAACACTTGTTTGTATAAATAAGATAAATTAAATCATTTTTTGATTCGTAACAACTCGTAAAATCATAATATCGACGCTTTTGAGACTGTTAATTTTTTTGGCCGCAGCAGCTTCAAACTCGCGTAGATAATATTAAAATTAATTTTTAAATTTTGCCAATAGGTTCCNTTAAGGAGGTACTGGTAGCTGATTTTATGAGGCCTTAGGGGCAATATAAAATTACGAATATTGTTTTTTTCTGATGCTTCTTTTTGATAACTGGTGTTCAATAAGGTGAAATATCTTTCAAAAAAAAGGTTTGTAAACATGGTTAACCTCGATTTAGATAAATAAATGTTATGTATTTTTATAACTACGATTGGAATACATTTTTCAAGGTTATGAAAAAATCGCAAATTTTTATTATCGTATTCATTCGAAAGATGATTTTTCAAAGGAGAGAAATACACGATTTTCATATATTTTTCATGGTGATCAAAAAATTGTGTTCAAAAGACATCTTTTGTTTTGAGACTTATATTTTTTTCTTAATAATCAAATAAAAAGTGATTTTTTTTAAATTTGATTATTTTTTAATATGAAACAAAATGGTGATTTTTTTGTTAATAATCAAATAAAACGGTGATTTTTTTGTTAACAATCAAGTAAAATGGTGATATTTTTGGAAATTTGATTATTTTCCAATGATAAATAAAATGGTGAAAACAATGAAAAACATATTGTCAAGGATGTCAAAAAATTTGCGATATTTTTTATTGTTTTTATATAAAATTTTGGAAACGGTGAATTTTTAAAGAGGAATACAGGATTTTCATACATTTTTTATGATGATCAGCAATCGTGGTCAAAAGACTCGCTTAGGAAGAACTGGACTTAGGAAGTATGATTCCGAAAATATAGACTGTCTTATTATGATTGTTATGACTGTCTTATATTGATCCTATTTAAGCTGCCTCTCACGTCAAAACAAGACATAATGTGTTACATTATGTATTTTGAGTATGTTTGGAGATATGAATAAACCTATTTATGATAAAACCCCAACCCTTACAGTTTATATACTTTAGTTTATACCTGTAGTTTATATACTGTAGTTTATATACTGTAGTTTATATACTTTCATGTAGAACATGTTTCGTGAATATTTTTCAAATCTTATTTATCATTTGATTATATCAAAAATGATGCCTATGCGTGAAATTTGATCATAACATCACAAGAATAGGAAGTGACCGATGAAATCACCGGATTCTCGACAATCGTGTGATGTGATTGGACTATGTCTTTTTTTGTGACGTCATGATAAAATTTCACCCATAGACATCATTTTCGATATACTGTACTAAAAGATGACTTAAAAAGTCGAAATTAATAAACAATAAAGAAAACCTATATGAATTTAGAAACGTTATAATTTCTTTATGTAAATTAATCGGAGAGAGGTTTTTATGATATGATAAAACTTTATTAAACGAATATTTGTTTAAACAGTAAATTTAAACGGTTATCACATTTGATGAGATTTCAAGCAAGCATTTTTGACCGGCCTAGGCAAAGTACATATTTTTGTTTCAATTCACAACCTCTTTGTGATAATGATCAGGCAGCCACAGAAAAATTTTCGAAAGTTTTTTGTGTGATTTAGTGGCCCTTGAATTTGCGGATCAGCCCAACCCTTCCCGCCGGCCTTAAAAACTGCTATTTGACTACGGCTCGAAACTTCGAACACTCAAAAAAGTCAGCCAAGAGCTCCCTGGGTTAGCTCCCTCAGTTAGCAGATGTATCAAACTTCGCGGGCGATCGTTTTGGTCAGATTTACATTTTAAGGGATCTCCTACTTTGGGGATATCCTATTTTCTGAAACATGTGTTTTTTTTTTTATTTATTTAGCTTTCGTTCAATTTTCATCCAAATGGGGGTTTCAAGAGCAGCAAAATTTTATATAAATGTGTGCTAAATATTAAAAATATCATAAAAATGGAAAGCCTCGAGAAGGAAAAAAATCTCTTTTCAAATTAAACTATAATTCGACCCTGGATCTAGAAAACTGGGAAGTCGAGCCAAATTCGGGCAATTTTGAGCACAGTTTTTTACTGTCGAAATCAAATTCGCGCTGAGGATCGAACCGACATTTTTAGCCGAACTTGACGAAAATCTCCGTGAAAATCTTTCAAATTTCATCGAAAAATATTTAAGGTCAAGTATTATTTGAATCGTACTGCACAGTTAATACTTCACTTTATCATGATTTTCTCACGGCATTTACAAGCACACGGAAATTATAATATTTCGACAAATGTTATGAGATAGTTTTAGCTTAACGTAAATCAATGGATCCACAATGATCGAGTGGTGTGTAGCAGCTTTCGATGCCAAGTCATCCCGTTTATGAAAATTTACGAACAAAACTAACGTCAACAGAGGCTACTGCAGGCAAAGCGTATGGTCCTGCGTTCGAATCTAAGACGCCACGTATATGGGTATATGTATTTACTGAGTTATTTCTGTATTGTCAGATCGTCAAAATAAACAATTTCTCCTTTTATCTTTTTTTCTTATCATTTCTTATCTTTGAAGTTTTTTTTACTTTCATATTCACCTTATTTATCCTTTGTTTTATCAAAATAAAAAGTCCTTATTAAACTCCTAATTAGCTCCCTTATTTAAACGCCGCTTGATAAATGTCAAAAGTCTTGAGCCAAAAGCAAATAATAGTTTCGAGGCGGGCGGGATCGGTTGAGCGGTACCCGGAATTTGTTTACAGCTGAAAATCAACTTTTGCGATTTTTTTTCCCGGGCGGATTTTTGAAATTGCAGGATCGGGGAACGTTTTTACAACCGTTTGTACAGGATTTGAGTTAAATAAGTGGTACGAGCAGGATATAAAACATTTATAAAATGTTTGAAGCATAAGAAGGTTTAAAGAGTTTCATACATATCTTCAAATTGAGAATCACTTCCATTTTTGACAGGTTTTCGCGTTCCATCAAAATTTCGGTTATAATATGTTCGATACCACTCTGGAAAGTCATTTCTGAATTTGAAAGTTAATATTGGGGGAAATGTTCAGTCAAAATATCGTTTTTATTATTACCGGATCTCTATTAGGTCCGTAAATTGTTTTCTTAAAAAGAATCGAAATAAAGTGACGTAAGTATGACGTTAATATATATTATTTGCAGCTTTAAACCGACGTATGTTTATAATAAAATCTTTATTGTTTACTTTTAAGCTACAAATTAAATACGTGAAAAAGTATCTAATAAATGACATCACTAGTTGATCTCTTTAATTTAACTACTAAATTTATCAGAAATTAGTAGTCATTTTCATACATGAAAAAAACATCAAGAGGTCAAAATGGTCTGAAAATGTTGAGCAAAGATTCTTCAATTCATAATTTACTATAATGACTACTGATTTCTGGTAAATTAGTTGAAAAATTAACGAAACGTCAAGCAGTGATGTCAGTTATCAATACAATTTGTACCCAAATTATCTGAAATTCTGCATTGAGACTTTTCTTCCGTTTATTGGGGCGACTGAAAGTTAACTACCTTAACTCGAACTTATTATACAGTGTATAATATACACAGCCATAAATAAAGAAACTTTTGATTTAAAAAAAACATTCTGTGATAATTATTCATCAGATAATCTTTCTTAATATGCCCCCGCCTCCACTTTTGAAGTCGCCCATAGCGGATCCGATTTGCAATAAGACCCTTGATTAGTTGTAGAGTCAAAAATTGTTCTCAAATAAGAGGAAACAAAACATTAGACTTGATAATATTATTCATAATTGTCCATTATTAATAAAATAATTTATAATTAACCTTTTTTTTTAAACAAAATTCCAACAAAAAAATTACCTGAATTCTAACTGTGTTTTCCCCTTGACAGAATTTCTTCTATTTCCTGCTCTTCTTCTTACTCGTTTTTGACTGGAATTAGAATCTGTTTTTGTCAAAGGAAATTTTGTGTTTTCTGAAACAGTTTTTGATGGTATCGCCGTAACTGCGGACTTTGACCGATCTGATTCTTTCGGTTCTTGTGAAGGAGTAGATCTCAAAAATGGCATATTTCGTACAAGCCATGAACTTTTTGAGCCACCTTTATTTGGTTCTGTGTGATTTGAAAGGATTATGGTTTCAGGGGTGATGGGAGAAATCCGTTTGTGGGCAATCCATTCATGAGGCAGTCTTGAATTTGGTACGCGGCCTTTTTTGGTGTGAGAAAAAAGGAAAAAAAATTGTTTTTTTTGTATAAATATAGTTTAATTTCGTGAAATTCTACTACCGTTCAACTGACGCGTCATGACGTTTGATGGTAATATTAGTCACCATAAAAAAATATGAGCTAACAACTTTCCACGAATGAGCGCCCGATTTGAAAGCATGCAAATTTTATTATGAAATAAAATATCCTTATGAAATACAATTTAATAACAAAACACGCGCCAAAAAGTAAATTTTATTTTAGTTATTCAATTAAAATTAACTCAAGAAATCATGATTATTTTTGAGTTATCAATATCTAGGCTAGAAGATAATCGAACGCTCATTGTTTTGTTAAATGTGCTATGTAAGAATTGTTTTATTTTTGCGCAAACCTTTTTATAAAAGCCATTTCACCTTCAACGCATTGAATAAAAAGAGATTGGCAATTTTATTTTTTCAGCGAAGATAAATCAACTTAAGGATATCCCGGTTCCTACATTTTCTGCAGTTATTATGTCATAAAAATACGCCAAATCAACTGTTTATGTTTCGAACGCATAAAACAACCAAAATGACAACAAAAAAAATTTCGAAAATTTTGCGTTTTTTCGATTTTTTTTTAAGTATTTTTCTCAAAATTATGTTCAAAAATAACGTTTGTGTCAATTTGACCACTAAAACTTCAAAATATCGGGTTGACGTAAGCCAACTTTCTCTTCAGTGCTTCCCCAGCTTTCTTTTGAGTCTACTTTCGAAAAAATCGAAGCACATTTTTTTTCTGAAATTTTTTCACGTGAGTTTGAAAAATTCATATTTTGAGTTTGGGGTCGAAATTGCAAAAAAACGCCGCTATAAAGTTTCTATTTGTTCTAAACTAGCTTTTGCAAGCAATTTTGAGCTAATTTCCAAATTTAACCTAGGAGGAGTAGGATTTTCGAGGCGTAATGTCCAAAAACGGTGGTTTTTTGCATGATTCTAGAAAAAATATAGCACTATGT
Source organism: Oikopleura vanhoeffeni (assembly GCA_004367855.1). Lineage (NCBI taxonomy): Eukaryota > Metazoa > Chordata > Appendicularia > Copelata > Oikopleuridae > Oikopleura > Oikopleura vanhoeffeni. The sequence goes on from SCLH01000925.1 coordinate 43,767, forward strand.
CGACAAAAAACGCCACTGTAAGTTTGTACTGAATTATACAGTATGTAAATTTAGGTTTATTTCAAAATATAACTCAGAGAGTAGGAATTTTCGGTTTGGCCTTAGTCTCCTTGTTTCGCTAATGTGTCTGGGAGTGTATTCATGCAAAAAAAGTTTGGAAAATTTTTTTCGCAGTGAAGGCTAGTTCAAACAAAGTGTGCTAATCTGAATGATATCCTAGACACTCTTGGCTAATATTAAAATCGGAAATATCTCAATTTAGGGACCGGGATCCCTTAACATTTAATTTCAATGAAATTTTATTTATTTAAATATATTTAAGCTGAATATATAAAATTAGTTGAACTTTACTTTTTAATAATTGGTTTTATGATTTGTGCTTGAAGTTTTGACTTAAAAAAACCTTTATTTCCATGTCAAATGTTCATTCGAAAACTTTTTGTTAATGTGGTTTAATTCAAATTCGAAAGAAATACTATTTATTATTATCGAAGTATATTTATTTTGTGATTTTTCAATTTAATTAAGACACCATTCCTATACCTGCTGGCAAAGATTTTCTTGAAGCCATTTGATGAATTGCTGGTCGAATTGGTTCATCGTTATCGTCTGAAATGATTTCATCTGAAACCATAGGATCATGTTCAATCTCTTGTGTTTTTCGGCTACTTGTACTTCGTCTACGTTCTCTATGTGAATTATTTCCTGAACTTTGTCTCCGAATAATCAATGCCTTGTTTTTTTCTTTGATGTCAGATGGCTGAGATTGAAGTACAGAAAATTTTCATCAACGATTAAATGGTAATAATAAAATAATTGGAAATTAATAAAAAACGACTCCGAATGTAGATGCCAAGCCCAACTCAAATAATGCAAAATGTGTGGAGATGATTGGCCAAGGTGAACTCTCTTTTGATTTAGTATATCGGAGATTGGTATCCCTAAGCCTGTACTTTTGCGTTCGTGTTTGACCAATGAGACCAACGGATATCACGAGTCGTGATTCATGACGTAGTCCAATAAGAGCTTCGAAAATAAGTTTGATCGCGAACGCGAAAATAAAAGCCTATGGATGTCCTTTTTAGATATAAGCCTGAGCTAATCAGCCGACTGCATCCTGTCAATTTTAACAATATTGAAATTGGGTTTACTATCTGCATTTGGGTGGAAATCCATATATAATTAATTTCTATTAATAATGATGTCTCGTAAATATAATTATTCAAAATTTGGATAAAATAATTATCAACTGATAATTATGTAAAAAATCATTATAATTAACTAATTTGTATATTGAAAATTTATTATTTACAGAGGAAAAAATATTCATGATCAATAAAATAATTATGAAAAAATTAATATTTAATTTGTGTACTATCCTTAATATTTTTTTCTTCCGAACTGGATTCTTTATAACTTGATGTCGAGCCTCGTCCATATGGTGGTTCGTCAACTTGGTCATCAACCTGATTTATATCTTTATTGTTTTCTCGGTTGCATTGAATAATATGTGGAACTTTACGTAAGTCGTCTGGTAGACTTTTTCTGTGTAGCTCAAATCGGCTTATTGAAGAAACATCGTCGTCTGTTTTTTGTTCAAATACAGCTTTTCGATTTGTAACTCGAAGGGCAGCTTTCAGAGGTTGAAAATTTGTCGTTGAGAATTATCATACGATTGAAAAAAATGTTAAGATACTGTATATGTTTCAAAACGATTTTCATTCCGATCATCAATATTCTAATTCCACCAAAATTTTCTAAAAATCTTGCACCCAAGCATAAGATAAATACTTACGCAATTGTTTCTGCTTTCAACAGATTTATTAGTCATAATAAATTATGAGGCATTTCATGTTTTGAAGCGAATCTCCTACAAATTTTTTTTATTTATTTTGACATGCATCATTTTGATATCACTCAACCACAATAGGTGAGTAACTATAGCTTGGAATCCAAGCCTTGGATGCAAGAATTTTAGGAATTAAAGGTTTAATCCGCATATCTTTTAAAGACTTTAGTTGGACTTTGCTAGTTTGGTCTAGTACATTATTAGTACTTTAATAGTATAATGTACTAGACCAAACTAGCAAAGTCTAACTAGAGTCCTAAAGAGATATGATTCCACATATTTTTTTCGTTTCAACATCAAGAAGGAAATCTGTTATTTTCGAAATTAAGATTTCGTTTTTCTGAAAATTAGATCAAAAAATAATTTCAGAGATATTTTTGCCTCAATTTTCAACCTATTCTTGATCATTTAAAAGTTCATTTTCCAATTTAAGTTCTTCATTTTCTCTCCTTAAATATTTTGCGTTTATCTCAATACTTTCAATTCTTTCTTGACTTTGTTTGACCAGCGCCCTGAATTTTTTTTTGTAGTTATCTTGATTTATTTGACTTTCGTTTTGCATGAAAATAATTTGTAGCTGCAAATTCTTCACAATTGTATAAGTTGTGCCGATCAGTGTTTTTACTTTTCAACAATATTAAAACGTAATTTTTTGAGAATTTTAAAAAGATCAATTGTGTTATTCGTAAATTTTTTTATTTAATAGTCATATGTGAATTACAACGAGTAGATAACACTCAGAACAAATTATATTGGTTCAATATGCTGCATTTTATATTCACTTGGGACCAGAAAATTTGTAACACTTATTGACATTTTCAAACGAAACAAACCCAAACAAGTTCCACTGTACGAGTCGTACAGTACGACAGTAAATATGATCTAATAGCTCTTTCGATACGGTTTACGAGGATATCATGTTTTACTGATCTTGGGTGGGTGCTTTATTTATTACCAATTTTTGGCGCTAGAGGGCAAAAATAGGCTTAAAACATAGATAAGTAGCATCAAAAATTCATTGAAAACGTATCCGAAATGAACGATTGAATTTAAACCAATCGGGTTTGGGCTAGAACTTAGGAATTTAAAAAATAATTAATTTTTAAGTTTTACCTAGCAGCATTTGTTTTAAAATAATTAACTACTCAAAATACGAAAAATCGCTATATTTTGATCACGTGACTAGCAAAATTTTTTTTCAATCTTTTCATATATTATTAACCCCCGAGAAGTTTCAGATGAATCCTCCTATTATTTCTATAAGTCGATATTAATGTGGACGCATCGCAGCGTCACACGCTACTTAACCGTATAATTAACACATACGTATAATTAATGCATGTGACATTCATAATGATGTTCTAAAATTGCTCGATGTGGATTTATTTCGTCGACCTCGGCCCCAGTGGCGGCCTACCGTCACAACTTGATTTTATTAATTTGACTTTAATAATAGTGGAAAATTAGTTAGATTTTTGCTATTAAAATGTTTTCGAAAGAATCTTGTCTTCAAATTGTATTTTAAGACCAAAAAGGCAGTACATTGGAATATAATCATGGTGATTTGTCATCAAATTTATGAAATCATGAGTTCGCGTATTTTCTTGTAAAACAAAATGAGAAGTGTTAAATTTTACGTCAATTATTTAAAATTGATTTTTAATTATTTCGTAAATTACGAATTATTAGCTTTGATTACTAAATTTGTTGAAGGATTCTTGTCTCCAAATTTAATGTCAGCAATGCTGACTCACCATTAAAAATCTATTAATATTTATGTCAAAATCACTAAATAAAATCACTTATATCACATTTATTTTTTAATTTATCATGAGTGCTAATTAGCGTTGATAACAAGTTTTTTTGTTGCAACACGGTAAAAATCATCACGACAGAGGAATTATACGTCAATTTAAGAAGATCATGTGTGTAACGCCAACTTATGAGATGATAAGAAAAGTATGTTGAATACTGGTGCGAGCTTTTCTGTTTTGGTAATCAAGGTCAGCAATTAGTTTTAACTTCGGGAAGTCCAAATATTATAATTATATACATTTATG
>SCLH01000925.1:75039-88275 GCA_004367855.1 Oikopleura vanhoeffeni
GGCTGGAGCGCCGCTACCTGACAGGGTTTTTACTAGACTTAGGCAGAATAGTCACGTGAGCCTATTTCCAACTAAAAAATTGAAACGAATTATAATCGATAAGTTACGATACGTAACAATAATTGACCATCTGAGGATTTCGAGTACTTTTGACAATATCTCCATAAACTTCCGGACCATAAATTTGTTGAAGCCCAAAAGTTCTCGCGACCGTTTTGAATTCGATAGAACCAGTGTGAAGTGCAAGTTCGGTATGTGCCTATCGAAGATCATGACTTACACTACCAAAAAATCCGAAATTTTCTTCATTTTTATGTGGCTCAGAATTATGTTCCATCATTGTCCAAATTGAAATGTTCCGCAATTTTTTATCGCTATAATCCAAATAAAATTTTTTACGCGAAGGTCCTTTTTCTGATGCTGGTCCCCGTTTCATGCCATTTTCTCCCACCAAAACTTATTGGGGTTCGATTTTTATTTTATGTGTAGCCTTACACCCAGCAAATTTACATTTCAGATTCACCGACGCTTTATTAACTTTTGCGATTATCATTTGNTATTATATTTTTTACATTAATAGAGAATAACATTTCTCGACTTTAAATTCACATTCCTCTATTTATGAGGTTGTCAATAAAAACACTGTAAGTTGACGTTGAGGATAACCTGGTCTACCCGACGTTAGATCATTAGTTTAGATTTTTTCTTCAATTAGCTCCAGATTATTGAGGCAGCAATAAGACGCTTACAGATCTCAACTCTCGGAGAGGATAGTCGAACTTACTTGGAGGTCCAAGATTCTGCTGGCTCGGCGAACTTTTGTGCACTGTGAGTGTGTAGAGGGCACAACAAAATAATTAAAATCTTTCTTCAGACTAGTGTGATTCTATGTTCTCTATTGTTTATTTAATGTTTTTGTAATCTGTTGTTAACTTATCAAGATTCGCGAGTGTGAGACTAAGAGTCTAGTCGGTCTTCAGACATGCGTATCTTGCTAGCCGCGTACTATAGTGAAATTATTGCGTGTTGTTTCTATTGAATTACTTGCTACCCTTTTAGAAACATGGTTTAGTAGTATATTGACAGTCTCTACAAAGAGAAATCCTTTATACAGCACGGGTTAAAGTGGCGGCACGAATTAGGGCCTTTTTTACACATCCAGTGAAGCTTTCTGAAAACCTGACTAGAAAATATTATCTTTCAAATACGTTATGTACAACTCTAACAAGGCCTCAGTATATTCAGACTTGATTTCCCATACGCATCATAAAATGGGTTTTAGTAAGGCTCCCTAAAGCATAAAAGCTACTCCTCATTCACTCATCATTTTCTTTATTGCATTCACTTCCAAATAGTGGAATGCGCATTCCTCATGAGAGAAAATTCAAATTTGCACCTAGTGGTCAAAACGCGTATGGACGCTCAGCGAAGCCTACTCTGCCTGAAATATGTGAATTTTTTGTATTGGTGCATCAATTCCCGCAAAGCTGAATTAAGTCTGACGGTGCCTTTTTCATTTTTCTCTCCAAAATTCAGGAACGACTTGATGATCTCGTTTTTCTGAAATTCTGAACTTGTTTAAAAATTGAAAACAAAATTAAAATTGAAATTAACGTTTGAGTATTCGAGTAATGTTCTACATTGCATTTTAAAAGTATACAATAACGTAGATCGAAATTGTACTTCACTTCAATTTCCAAAACTTAAAATCTCAGAACTTATTTTTTCTTTGAAAAAAATCAAATTCGAATGCTAGCTGTTAAAAAACTCAGTGGAAATTCTCTTACAAAATGGGCAATCAAAAAGTTTTTTGAGAATCTCAATTATCCCCCCACATCTGTAGACACTTATTTATTTTTTTTGAAATCACAATGACTAATTTCAAAATAGGGAACACTTTATCGATTAATTTTAAAATTTTGAAAACCACTGTGACAACCCAACAATTTGATAACTTATATTATGAAATTAAATATTGTTATGTTTTTAATTCGAAAAGATGTATAAAAGGGCGTTCCTCTTCGGCAATCCCAATGACACGATTCGCTTCAGACGACTTTGACATAAGAGAGTGTCATAGTGGCTATAGCATGCCAACGTTCAACCCTAATTGTCTGAAACTGGTGAAAAATAACCCAAGCAATTCTCAAGCTGTCTTCCATTGGTTGGCAATAATCTCGGACACTTTGAGCTAATCTGCTTAGTAGAGTTTCTAATGGAATTTAAGCGAAGTGAGCCGAGATTATTCTAGCACTTGGTTTAGTGAGTATATTCTCTTAAAGGGTTATCATTTTCGATTGAAAAAAATAAATCTCAATTTCAACGACTTGGTCGAACACGCAGGAAAACTATCTCAATAACGATCTATTTGACATTATTTGCAGCCATTTAAGGGGGTAGCAGCATTGTGCAGCATTGTACTTTTTCGAGTTTTTAAAAGAAAAAATACAATGTGAAACATGTTTATATTTATCTTCATAAAAATGAAATGTCATGACTTGCACGGTTATATTAAAAGATCTTCTACACTAAATCCGTAAAATATAAACCAACTTTTCCTTATGATCCATTTACAACTTGACGATGTGGAGAATTTTTTTTGAACAGACTATAAATTACAGACATTGATCGGTGTGTAGCATTAGATTAGTGCGAGCAAAATTATCCACAGGAAAATGCCTTAATAGGGAAGTTTTTTTCCATGAAAAAGGATAAAAACTACCTTTTAGAAAAATTGACGTTCAATTGCGATTAAATATTGGAAAATGGTCCTGATTCAAATACAAGTAGCATAACACCCGAATTAACTGATTAGATTTTTGAGAGAAAATAAACTTTTTATCAAATTTGGGTCACAAATAACAAACGGTCACAACGCAGTGAGTATTATAAGTAGTTCAGAAACACTATCACACTGACGCATTCCTCGTGAAATCGGAAATACAATAGATACTAGAATAACACAATGATTGCCTGATTTTTTAGCGAAAAATTCAAAACAGCTTATAATTAAATTTTGGACTTGAATTTTGCGAACAAATTTCATAAATTTCTAAAAAGTCGACAAAAAAGACAAATACATTGTATGATTTTTTAACGCATTCAGACAATATGTAAACAGTGCAATGAGAAAAGTTAAATGCTTATTTTTTCGTTTTATTCGAACAGATTTCAAGAAAAAAACAATAGAAATTTTGAGTGAAAATAGCGTGAATATTTATAATGTAGATTTTTTTGAAAGATTTTACGAATTCAAAATAAAGTTCGAACTCAATCTTTCCTAAGATAATAAAAAACATTATGAGCCTTAACATTTTCCTGGTTTTCAGCTAACGATATACACAAAAAACATAAACAACAATTTTTTCGTAAGTTATTGCACGCCAGTGCCAACATCGCTGCTACCCTAAAGGAATGTCAAGCAAAACATTTTTTGATTCAAATGACTTTCAAAATTTTATTTATTCATTTATCTCAGGCAACGTCGCGATTATCAAGCTGTTTGAGACAGTGATTATATGTTGCTGATATTGACGGTTTTTTGACGCATTCAACTTTGTGCTCGGGGTCTTGATCAAAATAGACCTTGTTTATAATACAGTTTCCTAAACCGCATGGCGACCTTTGACAGAGTTCTATTTGAATATTCAGCTTTACGTGTCGTTTTACTGATGGCTGACGATTAATAGTACAAAAACAATCAGATCATTTTGTAATAAGGAAATTTTTCAGATATTGGAATCTATTAGCTCAGCACGATTGTGCAGAAGGAATTTCCTATCTACTGAATGTTTAATAGCACAAAATCAGCAGATTTATGCTCGTCTTTACTGACGCCGATTTTTTAGTATTTCGCACAAATATATTAATTGGGACTTGTCACTACTTAGATTCATTGATTAATATCAATATCTCATCATGTCCAATAAACTCTTGACAAGATTCAAATTTTATTTTCGGACTTACCGTTATTTTGAGCTTGCCTTTTGTAACCGCAGCCTCGGAACTTTTCATTCAAAATCTAGATTTGCTTTTCGTATTGTTTGAAAAACGGAAATTGATGTAGCGGGGGGAAGTTAAAAAACGAAGACGAGATGCTTTTCGATGGATGTTTAGGATGCATCATCGATTTCTGTTTAATTGATGACTAATAAGATTTATCTGATAGCTCCAAGACAATAATTGCATAAAACGTTATCGTTGTTAGCGATTGATCAAAAAACCTGTACTCAGTAAAGTGTCAATCGCACATAGCAAATTCAAAAAATAGTACGTTTAGTTAATAGTTAGTTGTTCCCTCTATTTATGTAGTTAATCCTTACTCCACACCCGAAACGAAACTTGTCACACGAAACGCTAGTATAAAGCAACTCTTGGCGTTTGACGGGGAAAATGCGAAATATATCATCTATTAATTTCACTGATTGAGATCAAGGAAAATTACGTGAAGAACGTAACATTTTTAAATTTCGCAAGTTTGAAACTAGATACATGCGACAGAAAATGAGAGGTCATCATCTTTATTCTGCAAAACCATACATTTTTTACAGATGCAAATATAAGTTACAAATTTAGAAAGTGAAACTTAGCTATATGAAGCTGGCTCAAATTTGAAATGATATCTGATCGTAAAACAATTCATATAGCGCGCGTCGAAATATTGACAGTAAAATGAAACAAATTGCTAATCAAGCGAAAATCACAAAATCAGTACACCGATATATTTTGTTGAATCGATGTCTTTGTTCGGCTCTTGCAATGCGTTCAATTCTTGTAAATAAGTTTGAAAATATTTTTCTTTTTCATTTTATGAGGTTCATAATCATTGTGATAAATACTCGCTATAAGCTGAGATAAATTATATCAAAAATCATCACATACTTCCTAAAAAACTTGTTCCAGATTTCGATATATGTATCGTTTCAACAATAGTTTAAGAATTTGACGAGAAAATCTTAAAAAAAAAGTAGGAAAAAACTATCTTGAGCTCAGGGTATAAAATTAACAATATTTTGGAAAAGAAAATTGCAACGACTCCTATTGACATTTTGTACAATTTGATAGTCTGTGACATGTTATTTTTGCCGCCCGTTTTGGCTCCCGAAAATTTTTTTTTCCTTTAGATCGTCACAAGGTGTGAGGATTAACATTCCAAGTTATGATTTGGACTCGGTTTGAACCCAAACAATTATCTTATTTACTTCTGTAGAATTATTCGATATTCACATTGCATATTTTTCGTCATGTATTTTTAACGTTGCTTTAAGTTTGTGAACTTTCTCTAAGAAATCCGTTTTGAAGCCAAACCATGCCTTTTAATTTTACGGTATCAATCCATGAGAAAAAAAAATGCACAATATTTATACTGAGGGTATCAGTCAAATAAAATTGAGCATAGTAATTTCGGTAAGGACGTTTTTAGGATAGATCTATCGATATCTCGCAAACTTTCACGTCATTATTTCGACATTTTTTTTACTTTCTAATCTTGATTCCGCAGAATATATTGTTTTCACTTTGATATCAGATGTTTCATACAATTTTTTAACGTGTAACTATTTTAATTATTACTCGACCATCTACTGTAGTTGAATAGTTTTTAGATTGTGTCACATCGAATTGTTCAAATGCAGTCATAGTTATGGTTCGTAATAATAGGTCATAATTATGTTGAATTCACACGATTACGAATTTGAGCCGTCCCAATTATTAAAGAAATTTCCTATCGGATTTGTCTATGTGGACCATATCTGTACGGAAGTATTGTAGAAGTTTGGACATTTGACAATTTAATTTTTTAGAAATCCAATCTTTTTCTATGCTCTTGATCAATTTGATCCATAATTTTTCTAAAGTCTCTTTACTATTCCGACTTTGTTTAATTTATTTGTTTTTGTTTTTTTTTCTTGTCGATCATGACGTATCCTTTTATGTCAAATGTTCTCATTAACTTTAAAGGTCAAGTTCAGCGCGACGGGCGCCCGATAATGTTGGGTACATTTAATGCAGATGTGGCGCACAGAGGCTAACAAAATTTTTTAATAACCCGGTGGACAGCTTTCTGCGATCAACATCAGACTGAGGGCTGGAAATGCATTTAAGTGTCTTCTGTGGAGAAAAATTGAACAATATTTTTGTGGGATTCATTCATGTTGTCGTTTTATAGCTCTTTCCGATGTTCACACATTTACTACTCATAAGCCTCTACGAACTGCATCCAGGTGAAATTTTACGGTATGAATTGGATTATTCGAACTGTTTTAATGGAACAGTATCATTTTGTGACCTGTAATATTGTTAATTATGGATATGAGGCTGTCTGACGGTCGCGGCCACACTTTTACTGCAGACTCGAAGCACAGGTTGTATACTATTCATTAACGTGAACTTTTGCGCTCATGACAAATATTAAATTGTTAGTTTTAATTATTTGATAGGGCTTTTTACACAAAACTTTTTAACAGATTTTAACAAAACATTGTTTAGCAATATTTTTTAACAAAATTTCTAGAAACAAAGAAAGCATTTTTCTTAACAAAAAATAGCATTTGTTTACACAAAAAAGGAATTTCTTCAACAGAAAAACTTTATTGACAAAAAAAAACATTTTTAACCAAAATAATGACAGTTTTTTTAAACAAAAAAAATATTTTTTAACTAAAAAAGACATTTTTAACAAAAAACATTTTCTATACAAAAAACTTATTGCAAATATTTTTTATAAGTTCACTATTTAACCAAGATGTAACACAACAGGAGGATAGACGCAGAAAAAATTGAACAATGACTGTGTACACTTCGATGGCATGGCAAAAACAGATTTTGTTCGGAAAGACTATTTCTTGTTAAATCAACCTGCGGAAACACAAACCATATCGCTTTTGGAAGTAGATTGTTAAATTCTTGCGTTTGGGTCTAGTACATTGTACTTACCTTAACTACATAATGTATAGCCAAACCGAATCTTACAAAGTCTACTTCTAAGGGAGATATTGTTTAACACCACCCTAGGCCTTTCCAACAAACAGTTTGCTCGTTTTTCACCGTTGTACCTGGACACCGATTTTACTCTAACCTAATCTACTCCTGAAACATAAGGAATATTTTGTTGTAGACTGAAATTATGTGTACACTTGAAGGATAGGCAACTATTGTCGCTAAAAAACTAGGTCAGGTGCAAGGAGACAAAGGTCCTGCGAACCTTACGACTTCACACCCCAACCTATTTTTTTCTTGACAAAATTTTGCTCGGTTTTAACCGTGTAGACTGGCATGACATTAGGCTTTACGAAGTTCGTGGAAGTTTCTAATGCACCCACATTTCAGATTGTTTAGCTCAACCCCCCCTGCACGAGAGTGTTTCAGAACACAAACTTTTAGGTGTCATAGTTAATATCGTACTAATAGAAATAAGTGTGGTTTTTTGCGGAAATTTTCTTGGAGGTACTTACATTCCCTTATTCACACTTTTGTAAATATCGCGGCCCTTGTAGGAACGAGTGTGTTTTTAGGTAGTGGCCGGGATATTAACATGTGTGAATAGGGTTATGGGAAATGGAAAAAATGAGTCGTCACTGATCAAAATATATCGATTTCTCAAAATTATAGGCGAATAGCTTGTTCCCACAGTGGCGCGCGACTGTCAAAATTAGTCTGTTAAAGTTTCCCCCAAGTCACCTATACAGTGTAAGTTATATTTGTAGCTCATGTATCCTTGTTCCAGTACTGGTTGGACTGCATTTAACAGATTGCATCGGGTGTCTCTTCCGCGGCCATGACACTTCCCAGAGTATTTTTGGTCTCTGTATTCTGAACCGCTCTTTGCCGTGGGGGGTTTAAATTGTGTGTTTATTACGATTTTTATTCTCTTCTGAAAATTAATGAAATTTCAGCGGGTCAAAAATTCGAGCTTTGAATAGCTAATTTGAGCAAATAATGAAATATAAAGCTTGAGTACTTGTCTTCGAAGGCGCTGGAAATAAATTGAAATTTTTTTGATTTTGGAAAATAAAATAGCAGCCATATGGCTAAACATTAGGGCTTGGCTGGATATATTTTCTCGGCCACCATTCACCGTGTTTCCATATTTCTGTTTTTGAGGGTTTCACACTTCACGTTTGAACAGCCTAATTAGGAGTTCTCATATTCGATTCCTCTATCATACCGCGAAAGTAATCACGTGCATTTTTCCGACACAATCCTTTATTTTACTCTCACTTCTGTGATGGCTTTTGCCGAAAGGTTAACTAATACCTTTTTCAACGGAAATCAAGAATAACCTATGAGTGGGTCGCCCTATCATTCTCACCTCACCTTAATTTCCTCCTGACACACGTTTTGTACGAATGTACCGTTGGCCGAGTTAGGCTTACAAAAGTCATCGCATTGGTGTCTGAAATTTTTTTCTCCAAGTTTTTAGATTATGAACTTATGTGAAATTATGCGCTGATCACAATGCTGATTTATCTTCAAACTGAACAAATTTTTTTTATCCTCTGAAATTTGTATCAGACATTTTTGCTTTAATGAATGTTTTTTTGGCTTGAAAAATTTTTTTTTCACTGCTTTCTTGTGTTGAAAAAATGCTTTTTTGTTAGAAAATGTTTTTTTAAAATGGTTCGTTTAAATTGTTTAAAGGTTTTGTTTAAAAATGTTTTCCATGTTCCGCAGAAGAAATTATCGAGCTATGAATAAAAAATGGTTCTTTCTTAGAGTTTTTCACAAATATGATTGATGACATACTTTAACTTTGAAAAACCGTGAAATAGTAGGGTTGCCCAACTTTGTAACCACCAATTTTTGTCCGTGAATCCCTATATTACCTACATAGGGGCTGAGAGCGCCGCTACTGACAGCTGGTTTTTACTAGACTTTAGGCGATAGTCACGTGAGCTATTTCCAACTAAAAATTGACACAATCTATCATCATGAAGTGTCGTAGTCATAATTGACCATCTTCTGAAGGATTTCGTCTATTTGTACACTTCTCATACTTCGGACATAATTTGTTGAAGCCCAGTTCTTCGCGACCGTTTTTGAATCGATGAAACCAGTGTTGAAGTGCAGTTTCGGGGATCGGCTCTATCGAGATCATGAGCTTCACTCCAAAAAAAGCTCGACTTTTCTCTCATTTTTATGTGGCTCAGAATTATGTTCCATCTTGTCCAACATTGGTAAATGTTAGCGGCAGTATTTTTATCGCTAATCCAAATTAAATTTTTTAACACGCGGAAGGTCCTGTTTGTTGTGCTGGATCCCCGTTTATTGCCTTTTTCCACCAAACTTATTGGGGTCTCGTTTTTTTTCATTTTTATGGTGTGAGCCTTAACCCAGCACATTTACACTTTCAATTCACGTGACGCTTTAATTTAACTTCTTTGCGTTATCTTTGGTGGCTTTGTCTTGTCTTTGTGGTGAAAATAGGATTTTTTCCATTCTCTGTCCCCGAGATTCATCATATAAAAATGGCTTGTTTAATTATCAATTCGTGTTTCTGACCTCGGGTGCTTCAATCTCATAAATTGAGGTCCATGTTTTATTTAAAAGGGTGTATAAATTTCTTAGCTTTCAACTTTTTTTGATTTTGCGTTCACTTAGTAGTACTGAGTTCTTAATAGAGGTTATCATTTTCTGCTTAAACTTTCATTTAAGCTTATTTGTTGAGTACTTACATATCTTAATAACTTGAAACAAGACTTATTTACATAAAGTATTTTCGACATTAATGAACTTTTTTGTCAGCATTGTATGGAGAAAGAATATTTTTTTTCTGAACAATTCCATTACAGTACCTTAACAAAGTTTTTTCAGTCAAATATTTTTTTTTTCAGAACTTAATCTCTCCATTAGTTACTGAAAAAAGTTTATAATACTTAATGATTTTAAATAGAAATGATAAGCTCCATTAATACTCCAAGTATATGAATGGCGTAGATGTCCAGAGAGCGTCGCTTACATTTGCAAATGCGTAGATGATCACAAAAGACGTCCCATAAATTTAAAATGCGTCCCTGTGTCAAGGCGTTCCTAAAATTTCAAATAGCGTAGATGTCGCACAAGCGTATCCTCCAAATTCGAAATGGAATAATCTCCCAAAGCGGGCCAATTTTTAAATGGATATGTCTCAAGAGCGTTTTAACACAAACTGCCTCTTCAAAGATAACCGTTTCCACTTCGTGCGTCATGTTCCTAACGTTCGATTCCACACTTGTCTACACTTTACCTTCAGTTTAATAAGCTCGTTCTTACATCGTCATCCTTTAACCGCTGTGTCTCTTATTCATTAAACAATTCGTTCTGTCTATCGATGTACCCTTCGGCCTCAGTAGTATAATGCGCGAAACTCTTAAACTTTATTCACTTGTGTGTTATTGAATTAATTCCGCCCGCAGGATAACATTAACGTACAACAAATGAATAACTGTTCATTTAAGAATTTTTCTTTTGCATACAATTATTCACCTTATTGCCCTAAGAAGCATTCAATTTTTTGACCATTAAGATATTTTTAGATTGATAAAATTTTAATAATTTTCGTACATTAATCCACATGATTAAACATTAATATTTGGTGTAGTAGTTTTTGCTGGAGAGGGGATTAACACCTTTTTGCTGGTGGTTACATGAGTTGGGCATGATCCTCAATGAGACTGTGTCACCTTGTTTAAGGACAGGTAAATTACTAGTTTGAAGTCTCGAAATCTGGGTTCTACAAAATAATCACTGTGGCAGCCTATGGCAGACTGCTAAATGACTGACGCCAAAAATCTCAAATTCTGAACTTTAAAAACTTGTGAAATCACCAGAAATTTTCTGTCAAATTTGTAGTCTGACTACAGTAGTCATCCACGGTATCATGGGGTATCCAGTGATTTCCTTTTTTTGTGACGGGTAGACCATTTTTTGTTCAGCCGAAGTCCCCCTGATCCTGAAATTTACTTATGTTTTGTGGTCGGGGGTATTTTTCCCGCATTGAAAAAAGTGGTTTATCAGCATTTTCTAGAAGACGGTTTATCAGAAAAACCTGAATTTTTGGGAATACAAGAAACCATCGACGTTTGAGCTTTTGAGTGAAAAATTTTTGGTCAACTGTTCTAAAAATTAAAAATACTGTGTTTTTGACCAAATTATATTTTAAAAACTTGTTTATTTTTTGACTTTTAAATAAATTTTCATCAAGCTTTACCAAAATCTTAGAAAAGAATGTTCTTTAATTCCTGTGCAATTTATTATATTTTTTTCTTGTCTGTTATCCTAGAAAATTTGATATTTGTCAGACCGGAAGTTAATTTTTATCAACTTCATCAACTTTTTGAATTTTTCCAAATTTAAAAAAATTTCTTTTTGAATTATCTTCATAGTAGGGTCAAAAAAAGGTCTTGCGCTACTGAACAAAAAAGTCTGAGAACACAATTCTATATAAGCAATATTTTAGGTCGAAAAACCAAAAATACAAAAATCCGGTGAAAATTTAATCTTCTAGTATTCAAATAAATCTGAAATTTTCGAATTTTTTTTTCACATTGCATTCATTTTCAGATCACCTATTGTTTAACTCGTAGACTCGATTTCCGGCAAGTAGTGACCATTCACCATTAAATCGCATTTTACGACGCTTAAACATTAATGACAAGACCAGTTATAAAGTTATCGATAAACTTTAAGATGAAATGACGTTTGTGCGTTTTTTTATTGAAAATTTTTACTGTATTACAGTACTTATTTTTTGCAAAAATTTTTTAAATCACAAAATTAAACCTTTCATCGTGATCAGAAAAAAATTCTAAGACTTTTTTCCCAATACACTATAGCCCCAAAATGATCACGTGACCGTATATTTAAGGAATAAGGTTGGTAAAAGTAGTACTGTTTTTTTCCAAAAATTGCTTAAATCAATTTTTGAAAGAAGTGAAGTGGTTCCTTAGAAGTTTTTAAGACTTTTTTACNAATTCGTATGATTATTGCACTGCTGCCCGTCACTGGGGTACATTTTCGCGAATTTTTTTTTCTCATCCCCATTAAATGCCTTTTTGTTCATCGGAATTTTTTTATTTTTATTTTAATTTTATTGCAAATTGGCTGAATATTATTTTAAGCTATTGAAAAATGTATGTTAATAATGAAACTTTGCTTATATGGCTCGATCTATAGAATGGTCACTAGTTGCCGGAAATCGAGTCTGGGTACAGATTCATGTCTAAAGTCTACGAGTTAAACATGATCTGATTTATTTGAAGACACCCTAGCTCCTTAAAAAGCCAAAACAAAAATGCATGAAACAAGACCCGAGACCTGTTTTCTAGGGCCCAGAAAAAAAAAATTCCATTCAAGGAGGTTAAGTTTTAATTTCGTTATTATAAATATATTTGAAAATATATATGAGTTTCGCCTTTTTCCAGACTTTTATTCCTTTGTATATTTTGTCGATATCCATTTTTGTTTAGTGGCCAAAAATCGTTGTGTAGTAGAATTGCTTTTAAATAGAAATCTCATAATCAACAAATGGTGATAACGGGAAAAGCATTTTTTCAAGCCTAGACTCTGATGGGTATTTGTGATAACAAAGATATTTTTCTACAAAAAATATTGAATGAGAAAAAAATTAGTCACTTAATTTGTTATGCTTGTTATCGTTAGCTTTAGCTGATATTAGTATAATACTATTAGCAAAGCCTTTTGAAATCAGTTTGCTTTATTTTTGTAAACTTTTGAGTCAGATTTCGGAATTTTCAATTAGTTAAAATTTACAAGCATTTTGAAAATGATGAGAATTTTGGTCAAAAATGTTTTCTTATTAAAAACACTAACTTTCGCCGTTTTTTACTTTATATTCACTTTTAAGGGGGTGGGTGTCGCTTTTTGGTACCTTTCAATCACGCCGCAGATCAAATCTAGGGCAGTTGTAAAAAATCTGAGGATAGTCGTTTGTAGATCTAGCCTTCGTCTAACGATCACACATCTCAAAGTCAACCTTGTTACATCANACTGATCAAAAAATTGGCTAACAGCTAATCAAAATTTATAACCAATCAGCGTCAAATTCGGTAATTAGGTTTAACATTTCTGTTTAAAAATAATTGAAATTTCTAGAATTCGATTAAGGCATTTCCGATTATTTTAATGTCATGCATCGTTTTCGGTGGGTCATATTTATCAATAAAAAATGTTCATATCATGGTGGAAAACCGGTTTTATGCGGGTGAAAGCATAAAAATATTCGAATTTTGAAAATTCTAG
>SCLH01000925.1:131806-154437 GCA_004367855.1 Oikopleura vanhoeffeni
GCCGGAACCCCCTTAATTAGGGACAAAACCCCCTTAATTAGGAACTAAACCTTCTTAATTAGGGACCAATGATGCGTCATAACTAAAGTTCGCGAAAAGTTCAAATCAAAATCAAAGTTATAAAAGTGGGCACTCGGTAATTTATAACTATCAAAATGGCTTAGAAAAAAATAACAGGTGTGAAATGGGGTCAAGCACGACGAACAAATTTTGGGCACTTAAAGCACCCCCATTCAAACGGGCATCCAGATAATACCAAATTAAATATGAGTTAATGATATGATATGATATGATATGATTAATTGATATGAGTTAATTCGAAAGTTACTCGTTAAAGGGGGTGGTGGTAGTTTTGAATTTTTTTTTTCAAATTTTCGAGAAACTATACGAGGAAGTAAACAGCATATCAAATTTTTGCTCTAGATTTAAGTTTTTGCTGAGACTAATCTGCGCAAATCAAAAAGTTTAACAGGTGGACTGAGCCCTGACCATATCAGGCCAATTCGACTTTCTGGCGCTCTTTTATCAAGTTAACTTTTTCCGATTAAAATCAAATTTCATCAAGGTCTTGATAATTATCTATCTTTTTAAATATGATGCATCTTAGATGTAACATCTATATATATTATAGGCCTATAATATATATTATGTGGTTTTTTGAGATATAGCTAGGGCAAACGCGCAAAAATAGGTACTCGATAAAAGGGTCGCATGAATCTGAAAATTTTTGTCTGAATCCGAAAAAAATACTATCGATGAAAAATATCGATACACATTTGCTTTTATTTTGAAAAGAAAACTTTGACCGCTCGAAACAGCGCCACCAAGTGGTATGATCAAAAAATATTTTCGTTAAAAATTCTCTCCGTCAAAAACTGTCCTTGGTCCTCACTTATCAGATTCTTAGGACTCTTTTGTCGGGTAGCTGATTTTTTCGCGTTTGCCCTAGATATAGCCACTAGATATAGCCACTTGGTCGAGCCAATATTAAAAAATTTCAATGGATCAATTTTTCATTGTTTGAATCTAATGACTAAATTTTCAAAGCATAATTAATTTTTGACTAATTATACTCAACAATTTAGAAATTTACTTGACAAAAAAATGGGAAAACATTTTTTTAGTATGACCACGAGATGGCTTAAAATCTAATTTACGCAATTTTGGTTATTTGGCATGAAAATAATTATAATAAATTAACCCAAACTTTGCATCTAGATTTAATCCATCGATTTGTAATCAAATTTTCTCCATTTTTTGACATCAGTCCAACACCAGCATTAACGTGTGTACATTGGGCTTTGATAGTTTTGCCCGTTCTTTTGCCGGATAAACATTGATGCAAGCAAATAATCTTTTTTCCATTTTTATTGTATTTGCAAGACCACTGATGGGCAAAAGAACATGGAAATGGGACAGGTTTGTCGCCAGGATGTTTAATTTTCATCAAATTTCGGAGTAAATTGTCGTCAAGTTGAGCATTTGGAGAAATTCCTCCGATTCTGGTTGGAATTTGACAACTAACTTTTTGTTTTAATAATATAATTGTGGTTATAGATTTATACATAGAGTATGGGTCCAATTAGAAAATACTCCGCAGAAATTTTGAAAATTGTACTCGAAAATCTTATTTTAACACCTACCTACACACGATGTTTCATGACTCACCTGCGCATATGTGTTTCAAAACACAGATTAAATTTTCTATGAATTAATAATTCAGAATTATCGTAAATTATACATATATTCGCGTGTATATTCGCACCTAGGAGTTAAAACAAGAAAAATATTATATGCTTTCTCACCCTTGTTTCACTCTAACATGCAAGAAAACTTGAACCGTTGTCAAAAAGGGCTTTCTCCGCAAGAGTAGTTTATATCGACGCCCACTCCCTTAAGGGGATTGTGGGTGCAGTAGTTATTTTCAACCACGGTCTCAAATTCGGTATTGTTTTTCTTGTATCCGACCATCCAGCACATGAGAAATTGATTTCAAGCAAAAAAAGTTTTTTCCTATCGAATAAATAGTTCTACCTCGGATTTGAACATCGGATAGAACATCGGATTTGCTTGCAAAAATCATTTATTTATTTAAAATTCCACACATTGGATAGTCTCAAATTACAAAAAATAATAATCACAGCAAAAAATAACACTAAATGAAAGTATTTCAATATTTCAATTTTTAGCCTAATCAATGTAATAATGGCGCGCATTAAATCAGCATAAAATAGTGNTCAAGAATAATTTTCGGCGAATTAAGATGAATTTATAAAATATTTTTAGTTGCGATTGTAGAGAATTTTTTCTGACCAATAATATCGGCATTATGTCATTTTTGGATACGTGGATATGACGGTATACTTCAACGGAAAGAAATACCAGCAATTAGGTTTTATGCATTTAAAGGTTGATGTGATTATATTTTCTAAAAATGAATCAATTTTTGACTTTTCAAGGTTACGGACTACATTATACAATTGGAAAAATAAACGTTCACTCAATTCTCTCAAAAGATATTTGAGTTTTAAAAACGGCTTATTTTTCCCCAGCACATTGCTGGAAGCACCCACAATCCCTTTAAGGGCCTCGGTACATTTTGACAGATACGGATATTGGCTCTTGATGAAAAACTCTTTACATGGTTTATATATTCTTCTTATTATACCACCATAGTAATTTTTTATCCTCCAGGCAACTTTTGTAACTACAGAATTTTCGAGTTATTGCTTTTAAAGAAAACTTTGAGTTCGAATTAAACTTTTCGAATTCGACAAATTATGAGAAATTTTCGAAAAAAGTTCCGAACATTATAAAAAAATGCCTTATTTTTGTTCAAATTTTTTTTACAGTATTTCAAATCAACGAAAAAAACTCTTCAAATGGCCACTTTAACTTTTTGCTTAGGTTACCACATATTTTTAATATGCTATTTGAAAAATAATCTGACATTTTTTTGGGATTTTCGGTCGAAACTATTTGAAAATATTGTGAAAATTTTCCTCATTTCTAGTTCAAAAATTTTCAAACTAATTTTTCTGGAATCCTTAGCTGAAATTTTGGATGGTACTTCACTATATTTTAAATATGTCTTCGTTTTGTTTATACTCTGAATCATAATTTTTCTAAACGAACTACGGTTTGCAAAATCCATCGAAGCCCTCTTTTATTCAGAATTAAACAAAATTTATCTAACCGAAACTTGCCAAATTGGTAAGCCAACCTGTCGATCTTTAAAATTTCATTTAACCCACGAAAAAAATATTTTTTTCGATTGCTAAATTTTGTTTTTTTTTCGTCTTTTTCAAAAAATTAAATGTTCGATTTGACTTAAAAATCGTATGAATTAAAACTAAATAAATTTCAACTGTGGTCAGGACCTTTTTTAGGGTTCCTATAATAAAACATAAAAATAAAATTTCACTGTAATTTTGACACCTTCATAGCAAACGCGCCATTTTTGAGTATTTTTCAAAAAAGACAATTTATAAAGTAAAAAAAAATCAATCTGAAGCAATTCAGATTAACAAAGTAAGCTGAAAAGTAGCAACGGTGTTCGAAAAAGTTTTTATCCGAAATTTCGAAGTGGCAAAAAGCTTCCCATCAAGACAAAAAAATTTTAAAAGTGCAAATCTGTCAAAATGCACCGAGCCCTAAGTTCTATGTTTTCTTCCAATTATAAACTGAATATAAACTTTAAAAAAAGTGGGGGGACATATAGTCACTACTACAAGTTCAACTCTTTTAGAACTTTCAAGAAATTAAATAATATTTTTGATCTCAACTTGAACTTCTTCGATATTTTTAAAATTTCGAAAAAGTTCAACTTGTTATCCAAAAGTCCCGTTGAGATAGTTGATTGAGATCTGTTTGAAAATAAACTTACTGTGATTGTATTAGAAACATTTGAATGACCAAAATTCTCATAACGTGTTTCTCTCTTGACCTTATTTTTTGACTGTGATTTTGAGAATTTTATATGATTTTATATTAGTTATGATTAAGTTTGGTGACTTTGTTTAATAATTTTCTACGATTTCAAATATTTATAACTCGCAAATGGTTTATAAAGATTGAAGCGTCACTTTTCGGACATCTCAAGTTCAGAGCAGGATATCCGCTATTTAACAAGGGTTCGGATTTTCTTCAAAGTTCACCGGGTCCATTTTTTCTATAATTTGCATTTTAAACCCGTAATATTATATAACTAATATATATGGGTCCCGTATTCCGGGTTCTAGAAAATATAATTTCTGCGTTAAACATTTTTTCATGGTTTGAAAGTTAACATTCTAATTTCCAAAGAAGTTAATAAAAAATGATTTCTGAAACTGATATTTCGCTGCTTTTAAGAAGGTGGCTGGGTTTATTGGAAATTTGAGGCATAAACAATGTACAATCTCTTCGAGAGGGCACAGAATGTACTACCAAACAGAAAATTTACAGTAGATTTTTTTGCGTTTTTCCGAGTATTTTTTCATTCGAAAGAAATGTTAGAATAAGGATCAAATAAGGATCAGGTTCCTTTTATCAACCAAAGTTCACCTCAAAAACGTTTACTATCTCTATAGCGCGTGTTCGAATCCCACTAATGTTGTCTTAGTGATTGTCTTAAGTATGATTATAGGCAAGGGTGCTTGATAGCAATCACTAAGACAACATTAGTGGAATTCGAACACGCTCTATAGAGATAGTAAACGTTTTTGAGATGGACTTTGGTCGGTCAAAGGATATGATGAATTTATTGCTGCTGTCCACTAAAAATAGCTTCCCAATGGGAGTCCCCATGGACTTCGATGTTGTAAAACATTTCGCCCATTATTTTACTAATCAATTATTTGAAAAAACTTGATTCTACACTCTTCAGAATAGTTCAAAAATATTACAATTGAATTACAATATAAAACGTGCTGAAAATGTTTATTTATTTTCGATTAAATTTTGCAATGAATTAATCATCACATCGACAGAAATAATGAAAATCACAAATTTTTGAAAATAATTTAAGTCTTCAATTTGTATCAGCTGACTTCTTTCCTGTTGCTTTTTTCCCGTATACTATATGAGCTTCTTCAACAGTGGTTAAAAGAGGTTGACCAAGGGTTTCGGGAAGAGCAAAAACGGCTACACCACCAATAAAACAAATTGCACCATAAATTGTTGGTGGTAACCAAGGCATACTTACCCAAAAGGTATTTCTGAATATATCCCTTTATCACCTTTTGATTAATCTGAGAGATGTGGGTTGAGGGAGCCAATTCTAATACCTAATAATAGGTACTCCTAAGACCCCTTCTAGCCACTCATGAGGCCGCTTTCTCTTCTTTTCAGCCCACATCTCTTAGATTAATCAAAAGGTGATAAAGGGATATGTGATTAATGTGTCATTTGACGTAAAACTTGCTTATTTGAACTAGACATTTTTAAAGTCACGTGTTTGCAATTGTATTTTCATATAAAGCAACAGGTTTTTTAAGTCAAATTTTGTCCACACCGTTCACAATTCCGTTTTTCGAAACGACTCATTCGATTGAGTTCTGAGATAGCTCAAATGAGCACAAAGGTTTAGCAAAAACTTCAACATATCGAATAGGACCATGTTTTAATTTTGTTCTAGATAATTTTTGATGTAATATAATTTAATTAAAAAAAGTTTGAAAAATGGTCCGATTTTTTCTTCGATTCCATTCTAAATGTTTGTGGTCATTTTGCACTATCTATGAACTCAATTTACTGAGTATTTTCCAAAAGCCGAAATGTAAACGGTGTGGACAGCTTATTTACAACTGAGAAGCACTTTAGTTGGGAAAATGATATTCAGACATAAAACGTCAAAAAAAAATTAATAATTATTGAAATTATTATCGTTGATAACTATATGGAAAAATTGCACCTGAATGATCATTTGAAGCAGGCTTGTAAAAGCGGAGGATTTTGCCTGGGTTTTCTTCCCCTTTCCCTCTTTTTCTTTAAAGGGGAACAAAAATGGCTTATATTTACAAGCCTGATTTGAAGTGATGCTTGTTCATTCAAAGTAACAATTTCAATGAATTTTGATCGTTACTGTTCTCGGTGTTTTTCATTTTAAGACAACAATACTAACATGAAAGGAGCACAAATTCCCCCGATTCGCCCGGCCATTGAACCAAGCGCTAAACCACTTGCTCGGACATCAGTCGGGTATAATTCTGAAGTGTAGATAAAAATAACCGCAAATGAACCAGAAACGCCAAATTTACCAGCAAACATTAACCAACGAAAAAGTTCATATTTCCAAGCACCTTCGAAAATTTCAAAAAAAATAATTTGCGTTCTTTTAATTTAAAATTTTTGAACTTTAAAAAATACTTCAATTTGCTTTTTTGAATTTTTCCTTCACAAAATTGCACAATTAACATGCCTCCAATCATGCATACTCCCGCAAATAAAAGTGGAAAAGCTGTAAGATTTCTTCGTCCCATAACATTCAAAAGGAAAAAAGTAGCAATGAATGATGCCACTTCTACTAAACCACTTATGACATTATTAACATAAATGCTTCCTGGTAAATCCCCAGAGCTAAAACTCAATCTAATGAAAGGTTGAATTTAGGATATATCCTACAATTTATAGATGCGAATAAAATAAAAAAATCCTTTCTGAAGGAAGTGATCGTCCAAAATTAGGCTGTTTTTCCTGCAAATTTCAATTTTTGTTAAACCTGCTTGAGAAATTTTTTTCTGTTTCAATATAGTAAAACTTTTAGGACGTTGTCAATATCACCCAGAGTATCAAACAAATTCACCCGACGATAAGCAAATGGTTTTTAGTAGGCCACCAGCC
Organism: Oikopleura vanhoeffeni; assembly: GCA_004367855.1. Lineage (NCBI taxonomy): Eukaryota > Metazoa > Chordata > Appendicularia > Copelata > Oikopleuridae > Oikopleura > Oikopleura vanhoeffeni. The sequence goes on from SCLH01000925.1 coordinate 138,629, forward strand.
TGTTTTTGTGTTTCAAATATTTCTGGTTTCTGAAAAAAGTCGGGTAAAATAGGCTTTAGGCCACCCATAAGCACCATAAAAGCCTACTCTTTATTCATTTAAAATTAGTTTTTGAGTAGCTTGGCTTTTATAAATGCAGAGCTTAGGGCTCCCCTAGTGATGAAATAGCTAAATTTCGAGGCTCACTCAAAAAGGCTCATGGAAATTTATCAAATTATGTTTTGACAAAGCCTGGTTTACGATATTTAGGGCCATTTTTCGAAATGTTGTTTTGAGGCGTTTAAAAATGTCTGTGAATTTCTAATGTTTTCGAAATTATTTCTCAGAACTAACTTATTAATAATTTCTAGGTCGATTTTTCTAAAAATCAGAAAACATCTTACCATTCAAAAACTCAGCGAACAATTCTTTACAAAAAGGTTTATGAGAGCCTTTCTCTTTAAAACTCTGCGGAATTGAAGCAGAAGAATTTAAGGGTTAAAATCCAACCTAGCCATAATAAGCCAAAACTATGACATTGAATTGAATGCATATATTGAAAGTAATAAACAACAAATGTCTCCCAGACGTAAACAGCTTTATAAATGAAAGACTACTGGACTTCTCCTCGTCATTTTCCTCTGCACCCGTTGATTCGGATTCTTTACACTTCTCTTTGACGATATCAAAAAATTTTCGTTCGTCTGAAATTGTTTCATCTGTGGGATTTTTTGATTCGTTTTCGACAAGACCAAGGGCCTCCTGATGTTCAGATAAAGAAACTTTACAGTTTTTCATAAATCGTGTCTTTTTAGAGGCTTTTATATTATATTTAAGTTATTTTGAGAGACCTTCCCTTGCCCATTTTTATGTCCGATAGAATAAGTTAGCTTCGTTACTTTATTTTCGTCGTATGCAAGAACAGTTTTTCTCTCCCTCACTGATCACGTGCTTCTAAAAGCAAATTAATTTGATAAAAGATTTTGCGGGGAATTGCGGGAAAACTTGTGCGCCTGTATTTGGCTCCTTCTATTTACGTTATTCTCCCCACCTTATTTTGATGACGCACCTTATGCATCACATATTATACAATATGTTAAATGTAATAATAATAATGCTTGTTATTGTCTTTATTTTCTTAAGAAAGCCATTGCAATATAATTCAGGAATTATTTTTCTTGGGCTTCATTTAGCGACGACCACCCCCTGAAGAATTTTTGATTTTTTAATTTCCTCTATTTGTCAATAGTTTTTAAAAAGCCCTTGACAAAACTTGTTCCCCTTCAGCATATCTACCCACAGAATATAACCATCTTGGTGATTCTGGCCACAAAAAAATTGTTAGAACATATGGTAAAGTTAACGCGCATATGAACCAAGTCAAAGGTCGCCAAGCCGGAATAAAATAGGAATAAAGTGACATGATCATATATCCAGTTGCAAATGTAAAATTCGGAATCATCGCAGTATATGCACGACCTTTTGGCCCAGCAACTTCACAAGCTAAGAATTTAGTTTAAACCTCTCACTCATGGCGTCATTTTAAAAAACATCAGTGGATTAAAGACCAAAAACTGCAGGTTGCTTCTGAATGAATCACTTTTAATGAAAAAATTTTCTGAATCTGCTGCATTTTCAATTTTTTTCTGCCGTCCCTGAGTAAATTTTTATTTCTTTAAAAGTTATTTCGATAAATTGCGTAGGTTAGGTTTTTTTTCGGAAAACACCTGTAGATTAAAGACCGAAAATTGCAGGTTATTTATTAGGAAGTAACTTTTTAGAAAATTTAATTCTTAATCTTTTCCATTATTAATTTTGGTTTTGACGTGTCTCATTTTCTCCCAAATGAATTGCGTAGGTTGCAGGCCAATTTATAAATGTCACTGTTCTATAGGGTTAATATGTAAAAATTAGGCTTCCCGATTTCGAGTTTAAGCTGGAAATTTCAAATTCGCCCTTGAGAGTCTTCAGATAATAAAAATAAAATATTACAGTCCCTAACCCCTTGAAATGCGCACCCTTGAAATGCACATAATCCCTTTTAACCCCTTAAAATGCCTGTTTTTTTCTGAAAAGGCTTTCACCCCTTAAAATGCATAATTAATTTTTGCACAGTACGCAATCTTCTTTTTACGTACAAAACGTTTCTTTTGATTATCTTCCCGATATCAGAGATCATATTTCGATCGTTTTTTTTGGCGCGTAAAGGTTTATTTTGTTTAAATTGTCAGTATGGACTCAAAAATACTGCAATAAAGTCTGCTTTTGTATAAAAATTCATAATAAAAATGACGAGAAAATACTGAAAGCGTAATAGTTTAAATTAGTACAAAAAAAAGAAATATGTGATTTTATATAGACAGGCGTCGAAAAAACGGCATCTTATTGGCTACTTTTTTCTGAAACAATTCGGTACACAAAATACGAGACAAGTAATGCTAGAATTATTGTACTCCAGAAACCTGCCATAGAGGCTTTACGGCGAATAAGAAAAGTCATATCACTAGCACTTTTGAGCAAAAAGTTTATATTGCGATTTGTGACGCTGTCAAAATACACTAAATATAAAACATATTGATGATGCGGCTCAAATTCAAGCATTAGAAAATGAACAATATGTAGAACTGTAGTAATTAACTGTAATATGTATCAAAAGTCATACACGATTAATGTAATCCAACATGTCACAAGCGCTTTAATTTGAGTAGTGCCAGAAACACAAGATGTAAAATAATTAAGTATCTGCTTCACAAAGAAAACTTCAATGCCATAACGCATTTTTTCAAAAAAAAAAATTCTAATTTATAAATTTATAAATCTGCATTCAATTGCCTTATTTAAGGATGTGGCGACGATATCTCAGCTTCACGTATAAACTTTTTGATAACACCTTGGTTGTAGAGAATTTTCTGCCAAGTTTTTTAACTCATAAGATTTTTTTGTTTTGCGTTTTTCAAGACAAAGTCGGTTTTCGGGGGTTGAAATATAAAGTTATTAAAGGGTGACGATAATTGAGATTCTCAGATACTTTTTGATTGCCCTATTTTGTAGAGAATATGTCACTGAGTTTTTAACTACCAGATTTTTCTGATTTTATTTTTTCCAAAAAAGTAGGTTTTTAGAAAATTATAGTTCAGAATTTTGAATTTTTTTTCAAAAATGTAGGTTTAGAAAATTATAGTTCAGAATTTTACCAAAAACTAGAAATTCGAAAGTCGTTCCTGAGCACTTTGAAGAGGAAAATTGGAAAAGGCTACCGTTCGGACCTTAATCAGGCTTGCGGTGAAGTTGATAACAAATGAACATTTTCTATATATTTCAAGGCGGAGTAGGCTTTTTGCGTGAGGCTCCAAATACGCTGTTTTGACACTAGCGGCCACAATTCAATTTTTCTACCGCTTCGAAGATCGCATCTCATAATTCGACAAGTTAAATTGCAAGTACACAGAAAAATGATGAGAAATGAATGAGGAGTAGCGGCTTTTCCCAGTACTTTTTAGCAGACGCCTACTAAAAACATTTTCTGAGCGTAGGTGAGCGTATAGATGCTCTGAATCGTACGGCAACTTTCCTTAAGATGTACTACGTAACTTTGGGAACAACAATACTTATTTCTGAGCCAGGTCTTCTCAGAACTTCACTTGAAACTGTGTCAAAAAGAGCACAATATCCGTTCGCCCACATCCTTAATGAAGCTCTGACCTTTATTTAAAATTTTAAACATCATTAATTTATTAGGCACGAACTTCCACTATATTCTGTACATTAATTTTAATGAATATAAGACCGCTAATTGTCTTTCTACAACACTTCTATCTCGTATTATTAAATTTTTCGATAAATTTAAATTTGTTATTTTAAGTCTTTGAAGTACTAGAAATTTCAGCAAACACTTAAATTCGTACTTTGTTGTAGACATTATTCAACAGAATCTGAATAAAAACATTTAAAGATTAATCAAGAATAAAGTATAAGATATTTCCTCCCAGAAAAACTGGCAGTGCCCCGTCTTGAAATGCGCATTAATCCCCTTTGACCCCTTGAAATGCTAATCTTTCTTTGTTATTTTTTTGGCATTCAAGGGTTAGCGCATCGTATTGGAAATAAACCTGAGAAATTCGTCTAATAGTATCGAAGCCAATACATAATTTTTTTACAGTGAATTGATTTTTGGCACTTCTAGAGCTCATTTTGTTGCGATCGATAATTTTTTGTTTCTAGATGGAACCTCTCATAACTCTTTTTCTCCGAAATCAATCGGCAAAGATGACCTTTTCTATTTCTCAGTTTGTGTTTCAGGAGAGCCGATCATTAAAAATCTATGTATTTGCCTAGGACACTCCCTGTAAGCTGGTGTGGGCCGTCGTAATTTTGTTGAGCCCTTTAGTAGAATTATTATGATACTCATTGAATATTCGGTTATAGACTAGAAGTTGATCCGCAGGGAGATCTTCATGGTGGCATATTATTTTATCAATGTACAATCTAGAACAAAATCTAGATATTTTCAAATCAATTCGAATATTTTTTGTGACTTAACCTCGCGCTTTAAAACCGGTATTCTACCATTGATATTGAAATATTTTACTTGGTGACTATGACCCACCGAAAACGATGCATGACATATTAAAATTATCGGATATGTCGTAATCGAAGTTCTAGAAATGTTCAATTATTCTTTAAGCTAAAGAATTTAAACCTAGATGTAATCGATATTTGGACGCTGATTTGGTTAAAAAGTTTGATTAAAGCTGTAGAGACTTTTTGCATCAGTGAGAATCTCAGCTTCAATGTTGGTGGTACTTTTGTTCCGATTCAGACGAATTTTTTTTCGAACTTTTCATTTCCGGTTTACTTTATAGTCATATCTAGAATTCCTAGGTTAAATTTTCAAAAGTCCGAGGGCCAAAAAGTATTGACGACAGTATATTTATCTAACCTGAGTTGAAAAAATAACGGCTTTCTTCTGTCTGAACATCCGTCTAGGAGAAGTATCAATTTGAAGACGAAAAATTTTAAAAATCGGCGTTCATAAGTGATTCTAGAAAATTCAAGAGCGAAATTCAAAAAAAATGGAAAAACATATTAGTGACCTCACTCTTCCCGTACTCTGTGTAAATTTTCAGACGCTTTGATGTGCGGTCTAAAAGAAGATAGTTTTAAAAAACTGTTGGTGTTACTAGCAATAGACTCACACCTGGGTGGTGTATTGTAACAATGTTTAAGGTTTGAGATATCGAATCGTTAGGCGAGCTAAGACCTATAAAACAAGTATCCTCAGATTTCTCACAACTACCTACGATTATTATGAGGCGATGGAAAGGTACCAGATGTACGACACCACCCCCCTTAATTCTCAAAAAAATCGAAAAAACACAAAACAATTTGATTTTTTCTCTGAGGATGTTGATCAGAAAGACATTTTGTAGACATCCCAGACCTTGGGTGCACTGTGGATGCCTCTAAGTCTCAAAAAATGAGCACATTCACACCCCCTTAAGTAGTTAATAAGTTGTTTAACTTAAGGTAAGTGAAGATCGGCAGAGTTTGCTCATCATCTCTATATTCACTCTCTTCAGGTGAATTTCAGAAGCAGATCCGTATATTTTTTTCAATCACCATAACAAATTTTTAAGAAATGAAGCTTCGTCCCAAATTTGCATTCAGTAAATTAAAGCTGAATAGCCTTGAAAACTGTTTTGAGCAGAGAAGCTTTTGTGAAAATTCTTTCGGCTCATCGTTTCCAGTGCCAAAATTTAAATATGTTAAGATCAAAAAATAATTTCCCAAAAGTTTATTCTTGGAGTTTTTGTTAAAAAGGCACTTTTTTCATAAAAAGTGAGTTTTTTGGCCGGGACTTTAATAAACTTCGACATTCAAACATTAAATATTGGGTTCTGCGGTAAAATTCATCACTGAAAAAGATGGTCAAAATTATTTTGAAGTTAAAATTGTGTTTATATTTGAAAAATCGAAATTTCCGATTTTTCGACGAATAAAATTTTCTGCGAATTACTATCTACCCGTCAGATATATGGTCTGAATATAACGGAAGAATTTTTGGAATTATTTTGATCAAGGTCATGCTCAACTAACTAAACAATGAAAGAGACTTTCGGAACGACCTTCCAAATAACAAATAAACAAATTGTAGTTAAAAGATTAGTCGATAAATATACAATTTTCTTGGTGGCTCTGTGAGACTCACAGTGTGAGTATACAAATACTTGTCAAATATTTTCAAGTAAAATTTTGCAGAGATACAGTTTTCTGATCAGACCCTGATCCCATTCCGGTCCAATCGCATCGACCCCTGGTGGAAACCCCAATAAATAAGAAGCACTTTTGTTGAGAGCAGGATTCAAACTACACCATCCCGATTAATTTTCTGATGAAGATTATTTCGACTATACTTTATGTCTGAATAATATTGAAAGTCCTCGTTCCCTGACTGAAACGAGTGTTTGAAGATGCGTGAACTTTTTTTTTTATGTACATTAAAAGCGACTCAAGGCAGAAGCGACTCAAGGCAGAAAAAAATAAAATCCTATCATTGTTTCCAATTTTTTTGATTTTTTTCATTTTATTATTCACAAGATATTTGTGCTCAGTTTGAGCTATTAAAGAATGGAATGAGTTCTTTTCAAATGCCGAGTTATTAGATATCTTTTTATTGATTTTCCCGAATTATTATTGTTCTTGAATTATCAAAAAGAGTACAAGTTGACAACTTTTTTTTATTTTTGAAATGAAAATTTTAGTTTAAAAAACACAACAAACTTCAATGAAGCTTTCTAAGCAAAAGTAGGTTCGTGATCCAACTGATACAAGTTCCCTAAGTGGTTCAACAGTTTTGGGTTCGGTTTTTCATGCCAGCAAATTTACTGTTTTTTCTTAACTCTCAGCCGCCCGTCGTACCCGAGTTAAGATTATATATTGTTATGGTTTTTGGAGTTTTTAGTGACTGTATTCATACATTTGAAACATGCAAAATATTAAGCTCCAACCTTTGCTGATAATATATCGCCATGGGTGTTATTTGTGGCTTAGAATACATCCCTCTAAATGGCATCATCGTATGATGATTTGTTTGGGCCCAGGTTGACTCAAAATAGTAAAAACTAGTTGAAGTCAAAATATAAGAATAACAATAGACGCCCGTTCCTCAAAATTTAAGGGGTGACATAAGTGTGGCAGATTGCTTCATTTTGTCAGAGCAATATATTATATCCCTTTATCACCTTTTGGTTAGAATGCATAGCCACAACGTTAAAATCACACGTTAAAAGGAGTAGTGGCTACGCATTCTAACCAAAAGGTGATAAAGGGATATGTGTAATCATATTATAAAATCTGAAATTTTTGTTTTTAATATTTTATCTTTACTAAAAGTGTTTATTCTTGCAAACCTTCAATTTTTAAATTTCTTTACATAACTGAGTATCTGTTCAAGTTTAAAAACCACTTTTAATGAGTCGTCCATTTTTAACTTAAACCGATGTTTTTTTTAAAACGATCAGAATCAATCAACGTCAGACATTTTCGGGTGTTGCACAATGAAATTTTTTTGGAATATCGAAGCCTTTTTCCACGAATACTGGTCAAAAATGACCAAAAATAGAAAAAAAAAGCTTTTCTTGAGAAAAAATTGACCTTATATGAAAATTGAGTGCCTAATGGTCCGAAACATTTTACTTAATTTTATCAATAGTTAAGAAATGATATTTTATTGACCCTTACGAAGCTTGACATACGGAAACCAAATAGCTGGCAGAAAATTTCAATAGTGATTTGGCCTGATTTGTTATGGAGAATTCAAAAACCACTTTTAAAATTTGGGACTTGATTTACGGAAAATTTCCATTATATTTATAAAAAGTCGACAAAAATGACAAATAAAAATTCTATGATTTTTCAAACAGCGGTCAGAAAATATGTAGACATCTTCGAATAAAGGGGCGGTTGTTTATGTTTTCAGTGAGAACTTGTCACTCACATATTCCAATTCAAAATTAAGAACAATTTTTGGACTAAAAATGCGGAAATTTTTCAAAATGTTTTGATTTTTTAGAATGTTTAGGAATACCAAAATTTAAATTCGAATCCAGAGCTTCTCAAAAATAAATGAAAAGTGATTTTTGTGAGCCAGAAAACATTTATATCAGCTAAGCTCACTATGATAAACATTAAAAATAAAGCAACTTATCATTTTGCAAAATCAATATTTTTCCTTTGTTCTCATCTTATTCTATCCTTTATTTCAATGTTATTTCCAAGGCTCTTATTGGTCAAAGTCATTTAATTCGGTGCACTCATTTGTCAAACGCGAACGCTCAACTACCGACTAAGGGATCCCGACCATGGCTTACTAATTTTCCCAATTTTGAACTGTATAAGCTTTTCTTAAAATTATTTTTCTATTTTTTTTACAATTTGGGCACACGTTAATTTTCAAAAAACTTACTTTTTAATCGCTCTATGGTTTTCAGTCAAATTTTTATATACAATTTTTTCCCTCAAAAGACTAGTGACAAAGTAATAATTTTCAGTCAGCCAAATTTTTTTTTGGAAATTGAAGTTTATTAAGTGACAAAATTTTAGTCTTTATAAAAGTGTATCTTTGGCATTTTCTATGCACAATTTAGCATAACAGATATTTGTCAGTTATTTGTATACAGTAGTTACTCTGTTATAGTTACCCCTGAACTATTGAAAAAAAGGTAACTATAATAAGTGAAATCTAGGGGTATCTTTAACATATAAAGAATAAAGAATTTATATAAAGATAATTACTTAATATCCTTTTCCCAACGGAACTCCATCTTAAATAAGTTTACTATCTCTAAAGCGCGTGTTCGAATCCCACTAATGTTGTCTAACTGATTGTTTCGAGTATGATTATGGGCAAGGGGGCTTGATATTGGGACCGCTGAATTTGATCGGTTGGAATCACTCAAGCAATCACTTAGACAACATCTGATGTTGAACATCAGTGGGATTCGAACACACAACTTAACTTTCATTATCAGGGGACTACTGGTCGCATTTAGAGACTCGGACATGGAATTTTCTAGATTATTTTTCAAATGTGAACTTCTCTAAAAAGGGTAACTATGACAGATAAAAGGTAACTATAATAGAGGTAACTATAAGAGAGTAAGTACTGTACTTACAAGGCCACCCAGAAAATTAAATATTTACTGCATAATCTATTCACTACAATTTATTTATTTATCATTTGCCGATAAAAGTGTCATTCATTGTTTAGTTAATTAAGCATAAGAGTGGATCCGGAATAGTTCAGAATAATTTTTTCGTAACGATCAGACTTTTTATACCTGATACAGAGGAAAACGAAAATGTTTAAAAATTTCGCTGGGCAGGGTCGAACTGAGCCACTTTTTTCGAAATTTTTTGCTGGGCCAGGGCGAGGCCATGTCGAGAATTTTCAAGATCAAAAGAAACGTCTAAATATGACATGCTGCATTGTTTGAGGCTAGTCTGGTTTCAGCACTAGGATACAAAAAAGTAGTCTTGACACCACCAGGTACTTATGATTCAATAAAGTGCTTTTACCAGCACTTCCATGAAAATTACCCCCATAAGTATATTTATAAGTTCAAATTATTCCAAGTGTCGAGATACTATAAATTGCTTTTTGCACCACCAGGGGGTGCCGGGTGTGAAAATGAAGAAAGACAAAATATTTCTCTCCAAAAGTTATTTATACCTATACCGTATAGGTAATACCTATTAGGTAAAAACAACTTTTGGAGAGAAATATTTTGTCTGTATTTATTTTCACACACGGCACCACCTGGTGGTGCGAAAAGCGATTTTTAGTATATCGACACTTGGAATAATTTGAATTTATAAATAAACTCATGGGGTAATTTTTATAGAGGTGCTGGTAAAAGCACTTTATTGAATCTTGACACTGGGANTTGTCCAAATTTGGCATCAGATTAAAGTGAATAGCTTGGAAACCTGTTTTGAAGCGAGGAAGCCTTTTGTCAGAAATTGTTTCCGACCCTTACGTTAATTGTAACTTCTATTGTAAGTTGTACTAGACCATCAAGCAAAGTCCACTAGAGGTGTGAGAGAGATGTGCTGAGCAGGATAGGTATGATAGTAATCGTGAAAATTTAAATTTTAATGTTTGCAAATATAAAGCACGTTTGTAGCCCAACATTCTTTCGGCTATCGTTTTCCAGGCCAAATTATACTTGTAGATCAAAAATATATTTCTCAGGTTTTATCTCTGGAGTTTTCTTAAAGGCACTTTTTATAAAACAGTGAGTTTTTTGGCCGGGACTTTTAATAAACTGTCGGACATTCAAACATTAAATATGGGTTCTGCGGTAAAATTCATCCATTGAAAAGATGGTCAAAATTATTTTGAGGTTAAATTGTGGTTTATTTTTGAAAATCGAATTTCCGATTTTTTCGACGATAATTTTCTGCGATTTTACCCGTCAGTATATGTCTTTGGAAATTACGGAAGAATTTTTGGAATTATTTGATCAGGTCATGCTCACTACGAAACAATGAAAGGGTCTTTCGGAACACTTCATTCAATATACGAACAAATTGTCAGTTAAAAGATTATGTCGATACAATATTTCAAATTTTCGTGGTGCTCTGTGAGACTCAACTGTGTGAGTTACACCAATACTTGTTCAAATTTTTCAGTAACAGTTTTGCAGGAGATGACGTTTTCTGATCAGACTCTGATGTCCGCAATTCCGGTCCAATCGCTCGATCCCTGGTGGAAACCTCCAATAATAACAAGCCTTTTTGTTGGAGCAGAGATTCAACTTCGTCCCTCCGTAATTTTTGATGGAAGTTTATTTGACTATACTTTTCTCTGCATATATTGAAATCCTCGTTCCCTGACTGAACGATGTGTGGAGATGCGTAACTTTCTTTTTATGTTACATTAAAGCGACTCAAGGCAGAGCCGACTCAAGGCAGAAAAAATCAAAATCCTATCATTGTTTCAATTTTTTTGATTTTTTTTTCTTTTATTATCCACAAGATATTTGTGTCAGTTTTGAGCATTAAAGTGGATGACGTTTCTTTCAATTGCCGAGATTATTAGATATTCTTTTTCTTGTATTTCCCGAATTATTTTGCTTGATTATTCAAAAGGTACAGAGTGACAACTTTTTTTTTATTTTGAAATTTGAAAATATTTTAGTTAAAAAAAACACAACAACTTCAATTAAGCTTTCCTAAGGCAAAAGTTGAGGTTCGTGATCCAACTGATACCATGTTCCCTCAGTTGGTTCACAGTTTTGGTTCGGTTTTTGTATGCCAAGAGCAATTCCGTTTTTTTACTCTCAGCCGCCGTCTACACCGAGTTAAGATTATATATTGTTATGGTTTTTTGGGTTCTTAGTGACTGTACTTCATTACATTTTGAGAACATGCCAAATATTAGCTTTCGAACTTTGCTCATAAATATCGCCATGCGGGTTATATTGTGGCTTAAATGACATCCCTCGTAAATGGCATCATTTTCGTATGATGTTTTTTTGCGGCCGGTTGACTCAAAATCAGTAAAAACTAGTTGAGTCAATATAAGAAAGTCTAGAGCGCCGTTCTCAAATTAAGCGGATGTGACATTACGTGTGGCAGATTGTCTCATTTGTCGAGCAATTAATTTATTGTTCATATTCATGAACCAGAAACATCGAAATTTTTGTTTTAACTATTTCTTATCTTACCTAAAGAGTGTTTTTTTTGCAAACTTCATTTTTAATTTCTTTACATTAACTTGAGTATTGTTCAGTTTTAAACACCTTTTATGAGTCGTCCACTTTTCACTTAAACGATTGTTTTTATATTAAACGATATGATCATCCGTCAGACACTTTTGGTGTGTTGACAACATGAACAATTTTTTGCGACATATCAAGCCTTATTCCACGAATATGGTCAAAAACTGACCAAACATATTAGACAACAAACCACCTTTTCTTGAGAAAAATGACCTTTTACTAAAAATGAGCCAAATTAGGCTAGCCTTAATGTCCGAACCATTTTACATTAATTTTACCTAATGGTTAGGAATGCATCTTTGATTGACCCTTCAAAGCAACATTACGAACCAATAGCTGGCGCAAATTTCAATGTAGATTGCCTGATTTTGTTATGGAGAATGTCAAAACAACGCTGTTTTAAAATTTGGACTTGATTACGGGAAAATTTTTCATATATTTATAAAGTCGACAAATGACCAAAAGAAATTCTTCTATGATTTTTCAAACAGCTGCGAAAATATGTAGACATCTTCGAATAAAGGGGCGGTGGTTTATGTTTTGTACATGCTCTCACATAGTCGTCAATTCAAATCAAGATACAATTTCTTGGCTAAACCATGCGGAAATTTTCTTAAAACTATCTGTTGACTTTTTTAGATTTAGGCTACTCTAGGAATACCACAAATTCTTAAATCTCGAATCCAGAGCTTCTCAAAATGATGAAATGTAGATTTTGTGAGCCAGAACACATTTAATCAGCTAGCTAACTACCCTGCATACATTTTAAACACTTAAACGCAACTTATATCTTTTGCAAAATCAATATTTTTTCTCTTGTTCTTATTCTCCATTACTCTGTCTTCTACTCTTCATGTTATTTCCCAGGCTCTTATTGGTCCAGTCATTTATTCGGTTGCACTTTTGTCAAACGGCGAACGCCACTACCGACTAAGGATCCTCGACAGCGGACCCCATGGCCCTTACTATTTTCCATTTGAACTGTATAAGCTGTTCTTAAATTATTTTTCTTATTTTTTTTACATTTGGGAGACACGTTAATTTTAAATCAAAACTTACTTTTTATCGCTCTATGTTTGCAGTCAATTTTTATAAAATTTTTTCCTCCAAGATCAGTGACAAGCAATAATTTTCAGTCGCCACAATTTTTTTTTGGGAATGATTTATTTAAGATGGACAACTTTTAGTCTTATAAAAGTGTACTTTGGCATTTTCTATGCCATTTAGAAAAGAGATATTTGTCAGTTATTTGTATACAGTAGTTACTCTGTTATAGTTACCCTGACTTTGAAAAGAACATCACTTAAGAGTGAATCTCGGGGTCACTCTTTAAGATTATAACAGATAAGAATTCTATATAAAGATATTTACTTAATATCCTTTCCAACGGAAACTCAATCATTAAATAAGTTTACTATCTCTACAGCGCGTGTTGAATCCTAATGTTGTTCTTACGATGTTTCAGATGGATGATATGCGGCCAGGGGCTTGCATATGGGGGACCGTGAATTTGATCGGTTGGATCTCAACGCATCCTAGACATCCTTGCAACTCAGTGGGATTCGAACACACAACTACTAAGCTTTCATGTTCAGGGGACTATGGTCGCTTTAGAGACTTCGTCATGGAATGTTTCTAGATTAGTTTTTAAATTTGTGAAAACTCTCTAAACAACCAGGGTTAACTTGACAGTATAAAGGTAACTCTCACTAACGTATTAGAAGTAAGTACGCTGTACTTCCAGGCACCCAGACAAATTCAATCATTTAACTGGCATAATCTATTAGCTTAACATTTAGTTATTGTACTCATTTTGCGTAAAGATGTGTCATTCATTGTTTAGTTATTAAGCATACGAGTGGATCCGATAGTCAGCAATAATTTTTCGTCACTCAACTTTTCATTTTACCTGATCAGAGGAAAATCGAAAATGGTTCCGAATTCCGTTAAATTTTCTCATAACGTCCAGGGGGTCGGCAAGATTTAAAAATTCGCTCGGGCAGGCGTCGGAATGAGCACTTGTTTTGCAATTTTTGCGGGCCAGGGCAGGCATGTCGAGATTTTCAGATTTCAAAGAGAAAGGTCTACAATTGACCATGCTGCATTGTTTGAGGGCTAGTCCTGGTTTTCAGCCACTAGGATACAAAACGTAGTTCTTGACACCCCACCGGGTAGGTATGACTTAATACAATGTGCTTTTACCTAGGCACTTCCAATTGCAATTACCCCCATAAGTATGTTATAATCTTCAATGATTATTCCAAGTTGTCGAGTTAGCTACTAAATCCTTGCTCTTTTAGCAGCCACCAGGGGGTGCCGGCTGGTTGAAATGAAGAAAGAGCAAAATATTTCTCTCCAAAAGTTATGTTCTTACCCGTATAGGTATACCTTGTAGGTATAACCTTTTTGGGACAATGTTTTTTTCTGACTTTATTTCTCAACCGACGGCACACCTGTGGTGATGGCGAAAGCGTACTTTTTTAGGTATTATCGATAATTCTTGTAGTTTCTGTAGATTTGAAATTATAAAAACTGTGGGTTCTATTTTTTATAGACGTGTCTGGTTAAAGCTTTATGGGAATCTTCACTGGGACTCACGATCAGATTAATCAATTATTATTAGCTCTCAGTCATAGTGCCCCCCCCCGTCATACCCAATGTCAAATGACCGGTGACGACCGGCCCGCAACTCCCACAGGTGGGGCCCGAAATCGCCGAATTTGACGAAAAAAAACTACGCAATTTCTATTTTTAGCAAAAATACTTTTAGTGCGAATATACGTCATTTCGAACGCCTACGCGTTTGCATTTTTTAAACAAAGTTATTTCTGTCCCAAATTGGGACTCCTAATATCGCCGAATGTGCCAATATCGCCGAATTGTTTTGACAAACAACTTTTGGTGACATTGGGCCCTCTGTATGGTGACACGGCTGGTTTAACAAAAAATTGCAACGAAATAATGCATTTCCGGTCTTATGAGCAACATGATCTTGATATCAGTACGGAAAGTAGGCAGAATTAGTTATAAATGTTTCAAGCTTGCAACCCAACTTGCGACCAAAAATATAATAAGCCCTATCTTTCACACGACTTGTCACGAACAAAGCTCGGCAAAAATAGGATGGGCGTCCTAGATATGTCCGAATGTTGCTCGTTAAAAGACGGATGAAAGATAAGGGGTATCGTAACCATGTCCCGAAAAAAATCAAATCAGAAATTTCGATAGACCTTTACCAGAAGTCTGGTAAATATCAAGACAGGAGAAGTTTTTTAACCAGTAAAATTTAAACAAAAAGTAATTTTTATCAATTAAACTCGGTCTGAAAATTATGGAGAGGGAATAGGTATATGATTCATATATATGAATCTTCACCCTAAATGCCATCGGAAAGCACTCAAATATCCCTACATTTGTCGAGAATTATGCAGTTTGCCAATTTGCTGAAACTTATACGCTCAAGCATAAGAAAGTTAAACTTAGCCAATCAACGGCACGCATTGAGCATTATTTGAATCGAGCTTGCAGCGCAAGCGAGCTGTAGATCTAACTGAAAGATAAAACCTCGAACACAATTTGAGACTGTTCCCTGAGGATCATGTTTATGGAGGTTGTAGGGTGTTCAAATCCAACATTTGACATTTTGGAAAGCCTAAAATGTTTTATTTTCCTATGATAGCGACAAGACACTCACATATTGTGGCTAAGAACTGTTAGCGATTTCGGTTAAGGAGGATTTTATTCTTATGGTTTTTTTCTCAAAGAATGGATAATTTGAAATAAGCTGATGGTATGTTCACCGCAATACAGAGTTATAAAATTACTTCTTGATCAATTTGAAAATAAAAATTGTCTTGATTTAAGTATTTTAATCAAAATTTTTGGATTTTCAGAAATTAAAAATATAGTTTTGCGAGAGACAAAATCATCGAAATTTAAGAGAAATTTCTTACCTTGAAAGCTCATTGTTCCCGATTTTTAAGTCGTTCTCCAAAGTCATTTTCTTAATATTCCGTATTGGGATCTCAAAAATTTCACAAATATTTT
>SCLH01000925.1:154458-165521 GCA_004367855.1 Oikopleura vanhoeffeni
AAAAAATTACTTTTTGAAATGTTTTAAGGGGGTAGCAGCGATGTGGCAGAAAGGCGTCAATTTAACTTACGAAAATAATTAGTTGGTTTATTTTTTTGTGCTTATTATCTTTAGTTGAACCACAATAAATGTGTATCAACTCATTAAAATCATTTTTCATCTATTTAAGGAACGATTGGAGTTCAAACTTTTATTTTATAATTCGTAAAATTTTCGAAAAAATTCAAAACATTATAAAAAATTTTAAGCATTTTTCGTCCAAAATTTTTTCTGATTAATTTTATGAAATCTTTGAATAANTAAGGGAGTACTGGTCGCATTTAAAGACTCGGACATGAAATTTTCCAGATTAGTTTGAAAATGTTTTTTTCTGAAAATATGGACAAAAATAAGTTGATCAGATGTCTTTTTATTTTCATTTGTCATAGAAAAAGTATTTTTATCGCGATTTGAACATATTCAGTGTGATTTTTTTCAAATTTTGGAAATTTCTGAGAATTTGAATCGCGGTTTCCAAAAAGACGAGACACATAAATTCAAATTGTGGACCTCGGGGCTTTGTGCGTATCCTAAAGGATCGTATACATACCAGTTTTAGGTTTCTGCCGTCAAAATCCAGGGAGGATTAGTATTTTCCCCGAGGCACTCAAAATAAGGCCAAAAAACAGTTTTTTGCTCCTTTAAGCGCCGCATAAAATTATTATAAGTAAAACGAACCTCGGGGCTCTGCCCTTGTTCTCTGTGGTCAATAAAAGCTATAAATGTATTCTCTTTCTTCAAAACTCAGGGAGGAGTAAGCTTTTGAAGTGAAAATAAGGCCACTTTTGAAAGGTTGTTCCTGATTGGTCGGCCAATCAGAGGCGTTCGATTTGTTTTGTGAANGCATAATTAATGTTCAATTATCCCTAAACTGAAATTCATATGTTCGTGCTGTTTCTAGTACTTCATTGAGGTGACGCTGAAAACCCTGTTTTTTGCCTTAAAATGCGACCAGTACTCCCTTGAAGGGAGTTTTATGTTTTGAATTGTAATTTATTGTAATATGTCATCTATAAAAAAAATCCTCGGCCAGCCTAGTGTTGATTTATTAGGATTTTTTGCTTATGTTTCACTTCCGGGAAAATTATTTCGGAACTAGACATAGATTCTATGTCATAGAATACAAATGTGAGATTAGCCAGTTTTTAGAAAAGTGTTTGTGCATGCATAACGGTTGAAATAAAATTTTATTAGTATCTAGGGGCAGATATTTTTTTTTCGGAGTGAAAAATTTCTAAATTTTTCACATTCAAGTATCCCATGAAAAAATTAAATTATTATAATTAGTGAATTTAAGGGTGGGTGTCGGTTTTTTTTAAGCCCTATTATTAGAATTACTTTATTGATACAATTATATTCGGTTATGACTAAAGTTGACTCCAAGGAATCTCGATGGTGGCACATTATTTTATCAAAACAATCTAGAACAAAATCTAGAATTCTTCCAAATTTCTGTAATATTTTTTGGCTTTAACCTGCACTAAAACCTATTCTACCATGATATGACAAGTTTTTTACTTGGTGATATGACCGCTTAAAACGATGCATGACATTAAAATTATCAGAATGTCTTAATCGAATTCTAGAAATTTCAATTATTTTTAAGCAAAAATGTTAAACCCAATTATCGAATTTGACGCTGATTGGTTCAAAATTTGGATTAGCTGTTAGCAGATTTTTTGATCAGGTTACTACTCAGCTTCAATTGGTGGTACTTTTGTTTCGATCTGACGAATTTTTTTTCGGACTTTTCATTTCCGGTTCACTTTAAATCATTTTTATAGAATTCTAGATAATTTTATTCAAAAATTCCTCTCATACAAATATTACACTTTACCGCATTATATTTATCTACCTTAGTCGAAAAATGGCTTCATTCTTAAACATTCGTCTAAAAGAAGATAGAGTTTGAAGTCGAAAAACTGGCAAAATCGGCAGGTTGTATGAATTCTAGAACAAAAAAATGTCAAAAATCGAAAAATTCTTCTCATCACTTTTTTTGTTTCTCATTTATTCGCATTTACTTTGCTGTAAACTTTTGAGACGCTATTGTTATTGTGGGTCGAAAAGAGAAAGATAGATTTAAAAAAAACCGTTTTGTTGCTCGCAATAGAATAGGACTCACCACCTGGAGGTGTGCATGTAACAGGTTGACTTTGAGATGTGTAATCGTTAGACGAAGGCTAGATCTAAACAGAGAAATCACATACAGACTGTTTATTACAACTATGGCTCCAATAGATTTGATCTGAAGGCGTGCTTTGAAAGGTACCAAAAAGCGACACCCACCCCCTTAAGCAATCCAAAATTGTCCAGAGCTGTACTTTATTACCATATTTACATAAAAATAATAGAAAAAAATGTAATAATCTGCTTTTATAGGAAAAAATAAACATTTTTTATCAAAAATCATGATTTCTCCATCAAAATTTTTGACTTATTTATAAATTACTTTTGATTTATGAGATATAAATCAAAGCGGACAAAAACTTTGACGTTTAGGCCAGATACTTGTGCATCGTTTCCGACAGAAATGAAACTTGTGAAGACAACTGTGGCCTTGTATCACGTGATATGGTAAAGCTTGCTTTTTTCACTATATTTTCTAGAACTAAAAATTAAAATTCTAGAATATAAAATGTCATGCTTTCGAAGTCCATCTCTCTCGTTTCAACTTCCTTATGCAGAAAAAAATGAAATTCCAACTGCCTTAAGCTTTCTGTAAACAACATACAAAGTAGAGCCACAATTGTGGCTCTGGTGCCTTGGCGGAACTTTTTTTTCTATGCTCACAAGGGTTAAAGACATTCGAAAGGAATGGCTTTTATTCTATTTTTATATTCACTTATTTACTCCGAAAAAAGACATTTTTAGTGGCCAGTGACCACATACGCATCAACAATGTATTTCGCTTAACGGGTCAGGGAGTTAAATAAATCTTTACGTTACGTTATACACTCAAACACTCAATTAATATTTTACTAGATATTATCAATGTTGGCACGTGACTTATAAACTTTAAATGGGTGAAGCTGAAATCACCGATAAATTTGAAGCAACTACTTTGTCTTTAAAAATTTCTCATAAATCTAGCCATCCGGCAGTGACGAATTATATTCAAAATATAAACGTTTTTGCAAAGCGTTAGGATGACGGGAAAATGGGTAAATTTGACCGACTGATAGCTTTTTATAATAAATTCAGTAAATTTTCAGAGGTTGTGAGACTAAATATTAAAATAGTACAGGGTGTATTATTTTTGCTCCTCTTTTTCCAATTTGAACAAATCTGAATTCCACCGTTTTGATTGGTTAAATCTGGAAAAGACGTAGGTATTTGCCAAAATTGATCGTTCTCATCGGCGGATAGCAAGTTAGCCAAATTGGAAAAAGAGGAGCAAAAATCATACATACTGTAGTATTTTTCATTTTCAATTATGCGAACGTTCTCGTTTATTCATTATCAAGCATTTAACATTATGAGTTTTTAACAGAAAAAGTACACAAAGTCAAGTTCAGCGCAGATCTAGAATTTTACGAAAACTAAATTTGAAAACTGGGCATATTTTCAAAAAAACATACATGTATATGTGCCCAAGATTCAAAAAAGTTTGAAAATAGTTTGAAAAAAGTTTGAATACTGTAGTATCTACGATTTTTTACTACAATTGCTCAAAATTAAAGAAAAAATAATAGTATCCGTCGAGCGTTCTTATTAGTGCCTCACAGTAGTAAAACGGGTTTTCACATTTCGACATTTTTAAAACCTCTCATCTGATAGAGTTTTTAAATAAATCAAAAGGACCACACATTCGGAGAAAATCGAAAAAATTAGTTCGAATCAATTTTTTCAACTTTTTTTGTTGAAAAACAAGTCTCAGGTGTTAAATGAAAAAAATGTTCTGATTTAGAACTCGGATGTGTTATTTCTAAAACGCCGAAATGTCAACGGTGCACCGCGGTGTGAACAACCTATTAACTACTGAGAGGCACGTTGGTTGGGAAAAAGACAAACATGTAGTTACAATATGCTAACAGGTATTTTTATGGCATAGCCATGCTAATATTTAACTACTTTCATTCTCAAATAAAAAAAAAACTTTTTTCTGATTTTTTTATTATGTTGACAACCCCCTTAGAGAGGTGGGGCATTGAACCGTTTGTTGATACTGTGCAAATACGGGATAAACTGCAGAATAACCATCGACTGTTGTTGCGTATCCAGCAGTTATGACGATAGCAAAATGGTATAAACTAATCGGCGGGAGAACATTCCAAATCCAATCAAATCCTTATTATAAAATGATCAAATAATCAAATTAATCAAAAATGTCATCGCCAAAATGCAACGGTAATTAATAGATATTTTGCGCAAAATGCCAGAGCAATTTTCGTTGTGGCGATAAATCAAAAAATTGTCAAGATTCCAGTGAAATTTTTCTATTGTCAAACGCTGTCTTTAAAAATTGCTTTTCATAAATATCAATTTCCCAACCAAAGTGTGATAAAAGGGTATAGACTATAGCCTAAAGTTAATAGGGTGTCCAAACCGTTTACATTTTGGCTTTTCGAACCGACTCATCAGATAGAAGTTTTAGATAGCTCAAAATTACCAAACATGTTAATAGAAAAAGAGGTCAAAATCAGATTATTTCTCAGATTTATTTGTTTTATTTGAAATTTTTTGAGAAAAGGAAAAAATAGTCCATTTTTCACAATTCGTATGGTCATTTTGAGCTATTTGATAAATCAATCAAATGAGTCGTTTCCAAAATTCAAAATGAGAACGGTTTGGACGCCCTAGTTACTATTTGACAGTCCCGGAATATTTTTTGCTATTAATTATATTGCTTACGGGGCACATATTAGCCACTTTTTAGCCAATCTTTTTATATGATTCGGCTTTTGAAAACGACTCATCTGATTAAGTTTTTAGATAGCTCAAACTGAGCACAAATATTTAGTGAATGATAAAATAAAGTTGGTCCGAATCACCAATTTTTAATTTTTTCTGAGATTACTGAAATTATTCAATGATCAGTTTTTGTTAAAAAATTGGAAACAATGGTCTGATTTGGACCATTTTCTAATTTTATTTTTCTCTAAATAGTTTTGCTCAGTTTAAGCTATCCAAGAACTCAATCGGATAAGTCGTTTTCAAAGGCCGAATTATACAAAAATGTTGGCTGATAAGTGGCTAATATGTGCGAGGAGGCCCCATAATCGATATCTAAAAGTGTTTTCTTCTTTGATTACGATTTGTTCACATTTTAACTTTGAGATCTGAGTCTTCCATTATTCTTTCAAAAATCTCTTATAAATACTACTATCTATTTATGTACTGCTATTCTCAATAAATGAGACTTAACACTCGTACCGAAAAAAAAGACTGGCGAAAATATAAGAATCTGAGCGCAATGAGGCGCAAAAATATGTATTTTAAACCGAAACCAAATTGTTATGCGAAACAAAAATAATTCTGTGTTGTTTGAAGTAATATTTATATTGACGATTCGTCAATGACGAAACCCCACACTACAAAAATGTCAAAAAAAATTAACGTTTAAATTCAATATTTGACGTTGAAACTTCTTACCTAATTAAACGAAAAGCTGATAGTAGTATTTAAAAAAAAATCATATCGAAGATAAATTATCTTCGATATAATTTTTTTTAGGCATTATGCCTAGCGCACGGTTTCGCCCGTGAAGTCATAATCACAGTATTTTCGTCCTACACACATAAATTCTTAGCCCACCTTAATTTTTTTCTAAGGTCTTCGCTCAGCTAAATTGACATTTGGAACGATTTAGAATGCCGTCAATAGAATGCACGGTTGGAATTTGAAATTCATAATACTGTATCAAAAAAAATGCGACTATTGGAACGCAACTGTTTCTACAAGATGCGTCAATAAAATTGCTATCTATGTTTAACTTTTGAAATTTCTTATTTCAAATATTATAATAGGATTCCTTAGGAGTTCCTTAATAGTATTAGTTAATTTACTTCAATCTCGTATCAGATGGGGGTCATATCTTTCTATTCATAAATGATGGAAAGCTGTTTTTGCTGCATTTGATTTTGTTGAATTGGTTCGCTGAGGAAAAATTTTTTTGCAAACTAAACTTTTCGAAAATTTTGTTTTTTCGGAATTAATATTTATTTTTTGAATAAGTGATCAGAACAATTAGATTTTTTTGAAATAGTTCACACGCTATTTAAGCTTTAGAGAAAAATTATAAAAAATCTATTTTTCGAATAAAATATTTCAAAATATGGCAAAATTAGGGGTGTCAGACGGGAGGCCAAACTATTACCATAACGCGTCCCCGTTAAAAATAACTAAATACATATCAAAAGGCGCTTTTCGTTGATTTTCCGATCATACACTCCTAAAATCCTGAGTCTTAAAATCACCACAAAAATTCTCTACGATAAATTCTCTAGATGCGCAAATAAAATCGGTACTCATTTTTGACTTTCAAAATTTCTTATTTGAAATCGTCTGAGACGATTAGTCTCTCGAAAATTTGATTTTTTTTTCAAAAAACCTGATATCAGTACTCCAAATGAAATGCACCAACGTGAAATATGCCAAAAACAGCTATTTCAATTGAAAATAATTATCTGATTAATTTTGTCGACAAATTGACATAATGTAAATATTTCCAAATTTCAGTCTGGATCGCCAAAATCTGACCAAGATACTGGAATAATGACTTTACGTTTGCAACGACTGTTAAAGTATTATTTTCCATACTCTCTTGGAAACCAATGGTCTCGCTTGGAAAAAAATATTTTAAAAAGGCCTTTACAAGCTGTCAGTTGGTATAAATCTAACTGTATAATACTCTCCCTTGTATGGCCCCTTAGGGCCTGGCTGCCAGGCCCTGGCAGATATTGTTTTTATCAGAAAAACTCAAAATTAATTATCGTAATTTTTTCATGGGAACATAATATTTTTTGATATAAATTTCAATTCAAAATTTTATCTTTTAGAAAAAAATATTTGAAAAAATTAAGA
Source organism: Oikopleura vanhoeffeni (assembly GCA_004367855.1). Lineage (NCBI taxonomy): Eukaryota > Metazoa > Chordata > Appendicularia > Copelata > Oikopleuridae > Oikopleura > Oikopleura vanhoeffeni. The sequence continues at coordinate 161,524 of SCLH01000925.1, forward strand.
TGCATAAACAGAACGATATTGTCGATGGCCATATCCCTTTATTGCCCTCTGGCCTTTATTTGGGCCCTCAAAAAGTGGGCGGCGAGTTAACAACGCGGCTTTCAAAAACGACTCAGCCGATTAGGTTCTTAGATAGCTCAAACTGAGCACACATTTCTAGTGAATAATACAATATAAAAATTGGTCAAAATCAGACCATTGTTTCTATTTTTTAACAAAAACTAATATTAAAAAATTACAGTAATCTCAGAAAACAATAGGAAACATTGGTCTGATTCAAACCAATTTTTAATGTTTATATTTATTAGATAATTGTGCTCAGTTTGAGCTATCTACAAACTAAATCTGATAACTCGTTTTCAAATGTCGCGTCGTTTTCTCCCCCCCCGCTTTTTGAGGGCCCAAATAAAGGCCAGAGGGCAATAAAGGGATATTTCTCTATAATCACTTTAAGTGACTCCCTTTATTCTAGTTAATTTGAGCACTTTTCTGTAGTTCCTCTTCTGCTATAGCCATTTGTACAACACAATATTAATGCCAAATCAAAAATATTTCGGATATAAAATTAGCAAAAACTGTTAACTTTTGTCACGTTTTCACTATTAGTACATTTATCGCAAAAAACATGATAAAATTAATAACATTGGGCGTGACAAACTGAGCACAAACTTAAGCACATTTAATATTTACCTGGTATTTTTTACCATATAATCAGCTGATCTATACTTGTTAGTTTGATAAGTCTCTGAAATCTATTTACTTATTACGATGAAAACATTTAATTTCAACTCGTTAAGACCGCAGTTAAAAAGATGCCCCAGCGACCTGTTTGGCTCTGTGGAGCCAGATTATTAAATTCCAATTATCTATAGTGTTTTATAAAGGGACCTACCAAATAAAATCTTCAGTGTGAAAATTTAGAAAATCATCTCGCTAATGATTAAAAAAATTGTTCAGAAGTTCAAAATAAACTATATTATTTGAACGATGAAAACGTATGAGCTATTAAGCCTGAAGTGAAATGTGATTTGTTAGCCAATCAGCGCGAAGACACTCGAGAGTAGTGAAGACTCAACAACATTAATTTTGTATGGGCCCCTATTCAATATTATACGTTCCGGAGCTGATTCGACTTTACCGTAATGGAAGAAAAGTCTTATTTTTTTCCGTAAATGAGCCTCAAATGTGTTTTGGAGATTTGAGATTTTATTGAAAAAAAGTACTGTAATTCCCAAAAAAAAACGCACAAATAATTTTTGGCAAAAAATTTGATTGTTCACTTGGTCGACGATGAACCCATTATGTATAAGGGTCGAAAAAACTGTTTCAAGTCGATCTGGCGCTGACCAGCCGAACGAGCGGCTGAGAACTATGAGGTGGATATTTTAGAAATGTATTCAATAAACATACATATTGCTTACGACATGATCTCTAATTTATTATGTTTTGATATCATAATATAATATAAATTAATATTAATAAATATATAATTAAAAATATAAAATTTGAGGAAGGACCGGGAGAATTCTTCCCAAAATATAGACGATTCTCTTAAATCATTCGTGCGAAAAAAAATACATAGAGCCTGAGTTTTCTCGTTTACTACGTTTTCTTTCGTCCGCCGGGTAGACAGTCAAACGCGGACGAAAAAAACGTAGTAAACGAGAAAACTTAGGCTGTACTGTATACTATTATTTGGATATTTGTAGTTTAAAACTGAAGATATATTATCAAAGAAATAAAATTTAATAAAATAATTTTTCAACAAAGATGAATTTTTCAAAAACAAAAAAATCCTCAGTCTTCGCATACAGTGGTTTATGTGAAATTTTCTAGCGCGTTAACTGGTCCTAAAATCGGCAATTTTGTTAAAAGTTGGATTTATTTCACTCAATAGAGGGTTTTTTGTGTCGGAAAAATACCCTCCACGGCTTTTCAAGCTGATTTTATTCCTTTTACGCAAGATCATAAATTAATCGTCCCGATGAAACCTTAATCTCCAGCGGCTGTATGATTTTATTTTGAAATTTGGTTTTCGAAGTTTTTCCGAGTATTTTCCAAAAAATGACAAATTTCAAAATTTAATTTTTTTTTTAAATTTTAGTCGTTTTACTGATAAATACCACTGAATCGAAAACAGTCAATTTTGTGCTAGAAAGCAAAATTCGTCTTGTATCATCTGATAAAGAATTCAGTTTGGTGCAGTATCTGTGATACTGTATCACTGATCTGAGACTCAGATTCTGAGTATCAGGTAATTTTATATGTGTTTAGAAATAATTGCATTATTCTGATTAATTTATTCATTATTGCATTTAAAATATTATTTATATTTTCATTTTTTTTAAATAACTCAAGTTGTAATTGAGTTGAAGTTCAAAAACGATGAATTTGTATTTGCGCGTAGGCGTGCGCTCCCGGTCCAATCATATTGCGAGAGAATCTGAAATAATACTTACTCGTCGGAATAATTTACTAAAATAAAAATTTTTTTAAAATTTACAATCATGAGAGAAATTGTTGGGGATATTAATAACCCGGAACTCATTTTATCGGAAATGGCTTCATTTCAACTGCTTTTATAAAGATAAAATTTAACTCTCAGACACCAAATTTAGGCTTTCACCTAATAGGTCAATAATAGAATGAGGACGATTAAAATGCCGGATTTATCAAAAAATTCTTAGTACATGTAAACCTAAGAATACTGTGACGAAAAAACTAGAATTTACCAGCTCAAAATTTTAACTCGAGGGCGTCCAAAAAGAGAAAACTAAATATTTAAATGTAAACTTCACGGGAAAAAAATTTGAACCAGAAGTAGTAATCCTAAATTTTCTCTTTTTTTTTCTGGTACTTAAGGGGGTGGTGTTAGTGATTTTTGGGATTTGGGAGGCTTCGTACGGCTGGACCGATTAAGATGAGACATTTCTGAGGAGTACAAATGAAAGATGTATCCTTAATCTCGAGATNATTGAGTTGAAGTTCAAAAACGATGAATTTGTATTTGCGCGTAGGCGTGCGCTCCCGGTCCAATCATATTGCGAGAGAATCTGAAATAATACTTACTCGTCGGAATAATTTACTAAAATAAAAAAATTTTTAAAATTTACAATCATGAGAGAAATTGTTGGGGATATTAATAACCCGGAACTCATTTTATCGGAAATGGGCTTCATTTCAACTGCTTTTATAAAGATAAAATTTAACTCTCAGACACCAAATTTAGGCTTTCACCTAATAGGTCAATAATAGAATGAGGACGATTAAAATGCCGGATTTATCAAAAAATTCTTAGTACATGTAAACCTAAGAATACTGTGACGAAAAAACTAGAATTTACCAGCTCAAAATTTTAACTCGAGGGCGTCCAAAAAGAGAAAACTAAATATTTAAATGTAAACTTCACGGGAAAAAAATTTGAACCAGAAGTAGTAATCCTAAATTTTCTCTTTTTTTTTCTGGTACTTAAGGGGGTGGTGTTAGTGATTTTTGGGATTTGGGAGGCTTCGGCTGGACCGATTAAGATGAGACATTTCTGAGGAGTACAAATGAAAGATTTATCCTTAATCTCGAGATTCCATTTGACAGTTACGCGTACGTAATTACGTACCACTTCGACAAACCATCTGGTTAACCGCGGTTAAACAAGCGTCCCTCAGCTTTTTCACCGAAACAAGGATCCTAGGGCTTAAATCGGAAATTTTAGATATTTCGTGGAAGTCTGGTGAAATGTATGAATTTTAACTTCCAGGAGCTATTTTTTTCGATTTCGCCCTCAGGGGCCAGCAATCGGGTCGAAGGTGACGAACAATGGCATTTTTTAGACATTTTGTCTAAAGGCTTTTTCTGTAGGAAAGCTAAAAATGCCATTTTTGGAATATAAGAGCCTCAATGTATCCCGAAGAGTGTCCAGGAGCTGTTTTTTTAAATTTTCATCTTATAGGCTGTCAATCGTGGAAAAAGTGCGCGAAATCGACAATTTTGAACATAAAAGT
>SCLH01000925.1:165542-182838 GCA_004367855.1 Oikopleura vanhoeffeni
TTTCATAATAAGTTATTCTGAACTTGGATTCATTTGAAAAATTATTTGTAAGGAAATGCAAAATTTGATTTCCGAACCAAGAACATAATTATTTCTTAAAAAACATTCTTCTTAATTTCCATTTTTGCTCTCTGCGGAGCTTTAGTGGGCATTTTCAAGTTTTTTTGGTCATTTTGGGCTTCTCTCTGATATAAATTATACACATTAGGCCTTTGTTTTTTACGGCCCGCATATAGTCAGGGTTTTGCTCATCTAGCGGCTCTTGTGGGCATTATTTTTCAAATTTTTACGGTCAATTTTCGGGTTTTCCGATACGATTTACCACTTAGCTCATTTTTTTAGCCTGCACATGGCCGCGTTTTTTCTCTCTAGCGGCTTTCGTGGCTCAATTTAGAGCTTAAACATATTTCGAATTCGGATTCCTATGGGGTCGATTCACTCTTAAAACGTCTTTTTTTGTGACTGACATGGCCGCGTTTTTGGCTCTCTAGCGGCTTTCGTGGACAATTTAGAGCTTACACTATTTCGAATTCGGATTCACTGAGGTCCGATTTACCCCCCATTTGGGCCCCATTGCGGGCCTTTTTTAATGATGGCCCGCGTTTTGTACCCTTGCCGCGAAATTAATGATTTTTTAAATGGACGCAATTAAAGTTTCAAAAATTGAACGCAAATTAATAATTTCAGATACCGGCGCAAAAAGTAAAATTTCGAAATTAGTATTTTTTAGGACAGAAAATTAAAAATTTCATAAACACCGCAGAGTTAATCGTTTTTAAAATTACGGCAAATTAAATCTTCAAACATTTTAGAGCAAAATAAAATTTTCAAAAAATGCGGAAACGATTCCGGGTTTCAAAAATGGCGGAAAATTAAATTTATAAAAAGCACGGGAAATTTGAAAATTAAGAACAAAAACCGATGTGAAAATTTTCATCTTGGAGATAGTATTTTTGGTTTCTGACAAAATTTTTTGTTTTATTTAAAATTGGATTTAGTTAATTTTGAAATCACATTTTCTCACAACACTAAAGCACGGTAACTGCTTGGAAACCATTGCAGTATTATCTTGGATGAGAGAAAAGATTTTCATTTGTTTGTGATTTCCAATCATCGGTGTAACAGCGTTAAAAGCAAAACAAGGCCAGCTTTCATATCAGGATACCATTTTGTGAATCAGTGTTCATTGTTGCAGTGCACTAAACATACATTAAAATAAAAACGAGAGGATATAAACCAAAATTTTATTAAAAATTTGTCATTTCTATTGAATTTTAAGATATAGGGTTTTGCTGCCAAATTGTGCTTATTTTTAAAAATGCGCCAACAAAAATCGAAGCGTTTTGATAATAAAAATTTTTTTTGTCAAAAAAATTTTCCATTTGTCCTTAAATTTTCTTATTTCGCTGATAAATATGAAGGCCTTTTTGCATCTTAGGTCAAAAAAAAACAGTTGACTGATAGAAAAACAATTTTTTGTTTAAATAATTTGCCAATACTGTCCTTATAGAATATTTTGCGATATCCGTCTAAAATTTCTGAAATATTTGTCCTTAATTTTGCCTATTTTCCTTAAATTTTGCAAAATTGTCTTTAAGGTTTTTGCCATATTGGATTGTTGTATAGTTTGAAGAGCCATAGTTGAAATTGAACAGCGTAGCTTTTTGAACAAAGTTTCGTACGTATTTTCCTTATACAGGTACTTAATTTTGTGGAGGGAATATCGGTGTCCAGTACACCTATTTATTTGGCCAGAAATTTTTTTTTTTTCAGAGCGAGGGGTTAATTTTCATTAGAAGAGAACAAACCTGTTTCTTTTTACACATTCCCTCTTACTTAATAGCATACGTAGACCAAACCACGGAAGTATATTCTGAAAAATGTCTGGCATCAGAACATGAAAGATGGTGTTTAATTAGTCGTTCAAAAGTGACAGTACAAAATTTCCCTTTCTATTAGCCTCACTTGTTACTGTACCTTGTCTGTCGATAAGTCAGGTGTAATGATGAGAGTCCCTGTTCCAGAAAACATTTCCATAACCATTTTTCCTGCTACTCTCCCACGATTTGAAAGGGGAAAACTATTCATTGTCATTAGCCATGTTGCCCAAAATTGAAGAGGGTTTGCGGAACACGGGCATATGTGGTTGACCAGTAATGCACTGGAAACCGGTGGCTATATGAAAAATATATTCATTGACCATTTTTTGAACCATAAACCCTTTCAATGGTTCAAAAATATATTTGTAGGGGCCGCTGATAACCGATCATGAAATTTTAATTAGATTAGTCTTTTTTATTAAGGTAGCGTTTTTTTTAGGTGAACCACCCCGCTGCCCAGCAAAAACCGTAGTAGGTATGAAGAAACGGTTTTTTGCACTGGATAGCCGATAAATTTTAGTCGCTGAAATTTTTCTCGGTTTTCGGGCCTAACCGGCTTTATCTAATGGTGTTAAAAAAATTGACCTTTTAGAGCGAAAATCGAACATTAACTTTCAAGTTTCCCGATTAATTATTTAAAATTGCAGAACTAAATTTCCAGGATTCTAAAATCACGGAAAATTTTCATGAAAAAGGGGTACTTTTCATAATTGAAAAATGGCATTATCCTGAAATTTTGTACGCATTTTTAGATAATTGAGATGAGAACAAAACATTAGAAGGGCAGGGCGGTCTACATAATAAAACAAATCACCAGGCAAATTTTTTTCTACAAAAATTGCCCGAAATTTATTTTTTTTAAATAGTGCATATTAAAAAATCGTGCATTTTAAAGCACAGTGAATCCGATCCGCTCAATGAGGCCAACTATTTGAACTAATTTCCTTTTCCATTATGCAAGCAACGAACATAATGATGAGGATAATTTCGTGAGAATATATTGAAGGCCACTTGAGCTCCCATTGATCTGTTTCTTTAGAGTTAGCAACAAGTGAAAAAACTACATGTACAGCAATGGTCTGTAGGGGCTTAATTAAAAAATATATATTAAAATGAGATCTGACGAGAAGTGTCAAATATATGTACTGTCGTAATTTGTCTAAGCGGACGTTTTTGAAAATTTTCAAACGTCCGCTTAGACGCACAAAACGTCTGCTTAGACGCACAGAGACAATATTTGCTCTAAAAAATCGAAATGGAGCAGAGAGCTCAAAATTATAAGCCAAAGTTTCAGCAGAACAGCGCATATACTGATATACTGTTAAATTTGAATTGATAAGAACAAATTTCGGGGATTATACAATCAAAAATCGGGAATCTGGTATATTTAGGCCTCCGCTATTAGACGCATGTCCCCTTAGACAAATACGACAGTATTTAATTCTTAAACCGAAACGACATCGGTACAGTATTTTTTTTTAAGTAGTGATTGGAAAAACTTTTTGACACCCGCGTTTTTCATTGATCAGTGCGATAATGATCTTTGTGATGAAATCATTTACACGGGGGCCTAATATTGCCGAAAGTTTTTTTGCAAAAAATTTCGGCGATATGGGCATTTTTCGACGTTATTGGCACTTTCGGCGAAATGGGGACAGAAAAAATTTTTTGTTAAAAAATGAAAAACGCGTAGCGTACGAAATACGTCATGTCTCGACACTTTTTATATTTTATATGTTGTTTTAAAACACTGTTTTACAATAGAGTTCGAATGAAGTGATCACCAAATGCCGTAAATTAATAACTCCGCAAACGCAATCAAATTAAAAGTTAAAAAGAGTAAATTCTGAAATTCAATCTTGGAAATGACGGCATTCGTGGCGCTCACAAGTAATTTGTAATCTCACAAATATTCGGCGATATTGGCACTGGAATTATTTCAGCTAAAAATCGTGAAATTGCGTAGGTTTTTTCGGCGATATTGGGTCAGGGCAATATACGCCCCAACCTGTAATTCACTAAAAAATTCACTTCTAAGGTCGATCAATGTTTTCCCCAATCGCTACTAAAAAAGTAACATATGTCCCATATGATATGTGACATACAGTATGTCAAAATGGCAGGAAAACTTACAAAGTGGTTTAGGAATTGGTGTTAGTGATTTTGGTTGTTGAGGCCTTCGTACGGCTGGAACGATTAAGATGAACATTTCTGAGGAGTAAATGAAGATTTATCCTTAATCTCGAGATTCCATTTGACAGTTACGTTACCACTTCGACCAACCATCTGGTTAACCGCGGTTAAACAAGCGTCACTCAGCTTTTTCAACGAAACAAGGATCCTAGGGCTTACAATCGAAATTTTTGATATTTCGTGAAAGTCTGGTGAAATGTTTGAATTTAACTTCCAGGAGCTATTTTTTCGATTTCGCCCTCAGGGGCCAGCAATCGGGTCGAAGGTGACGAAAATGGCATTTTTGAGACATTTTGTCTTAAAGGCTTTTTCTGTAGAAAGCTAGAAATGCCATTTTGAGATAAAGAGCCTCAATGTATCCCAAAGAGTTGGTCAAGGAAGCAGTTTTTTGATTGATCTAAGGTCATCTGTAGGAGGAAACGAATATTAGAAACATATGGTTCTCAATTTCCAACACAAACAGTGCTAGAGAGCAAAACGAAATATTTATAGAAAAACTCTATTTTTTCTAGATTCCGCTGTGTCGAAAATGAGACATAGTTGCTAATATCGGATTACAGCAAATCGTATATACAAGGTAAATCTTTTGTGGCACTAGAATTTTCTTAATTCTCACTTTTATTGTTCCCAATATCGTTTCCAGAAAATCGTATACAAGGAATCTTTTGGTGGCATTTAGATTTTCTAATTTTCACTTTTACGTTTAAAATTGTCGATTTCGCGAACTTTTTCCACGATTGATAGCCTATAAGATCGAAATTCAAAAAACTGCTCCTGGACACTCTTTGGGATACATTGAGGCTCTTTTATTCAAAAAATGGCATTTCTAGCTCTTCTACAGAAAAAGCCTTTAGACAAAATGTCTCAAAATGCCATTTTCGTCACCTTCGACCCGATTGCTGGCCCCTGAGGGCGAAATCGAAAAAAATAGCTCCTGGAAGTTAAAATTCATACATTTCACCAGACTTCCACGAAATATCTAAAATTTCCGATTTAAGCCCTAGGATCCTTGTTTCGGTGAAAAAGCTGAGGGACGCTTGTTTAACCGCGGTTAACCAGATGGTTTGTCGAAGTGGTACGTAATTACGTACGCGTAACTGTCAAATGGAATCTCNAATCTCGAGATTAAGGATACATCTTTCATTTGTACTCCTCAGAAATGTCTCATCTTAATCGGTCCAGCCGTACGAAGCCTCCCAAATCCCAAAAATCACTAACACCACTTTGTAAGGTTTTCATGCCATTTTGACATACTGTATGTCACATATCATATGGGACATATGTTACTTTTTTAGTAGCGATTGGGGAAAACATTGATCGACTTAGAAGTGAATTTTTTAGTGAATTACAGGTTGGGGCGATATTGCCGACCCAATATCGCCGAAAAAAACCTACGCAATTTCACGATTTTTAGCTGAAATAATTCCAGTGCCAATATCGCCGAATATTTGTGAGATTACAAATTACTTTGTGAGCGTCACGAATGCCGTCATTTCCAAGATTGAATTTCGTAAATTTACTCTTTTTAACTTTTATTTGATTGCGTTTTGCGGAGTTATTAATTTTACGCATTTGGTGATGCACTTCATTCGAATCTATTGTAAAACAGTGTTTTAAAAACACCTTATAAAATATAAAAAAATGTTCGAGACATGACGGTATTTCGTACGCCTACGCGTTTTTCATTTTTTAAACAAAATTTTTTTTTCTGTCCTCATTTCGCCGAAAGTGCCAATAACGTCGAAAATGCCCAATATCGCCGAAATTTTTTTGCAAAAAACTTTCGGCAATATTAGGCCCCCGTGTAAATGATTTCATCACAAGATCATTATCGACTGATCAATGAAAAACGCGGGTGTCAAAAAGTTTTTTCCCAATCACTACTTAAAAAAAAAATACTGTACCGATGTCGTTTCGGTTTAAGAATTAAATACTGTCGTATTTGTCTAAGGGGACATGCGTCTTAGCGGAGGCCTAAATATACCAGATTCCGAGTTTTTATTGTATAAGTCCCCGAAATTTGTTCTTATCAAGTTCAAATTTTAACAGTATATGCGGCTGTTCATGCTGAAACTTTGGCTTATAATTTGAGCTCTCTTGCTCCATTTCGATTTTTTAGAGCAAANTTTGTCTCTGTGCGTCTAAGCAGACGTTTTTTTGTGCGTCTAAGCGGACGTTTTGAAAATTTTCAAAAACGTCCGCTTAGACAAATACGACAGTACATATATTTGACACTTCTCAGTCAGATCTCATTTTAATTATATTTTTTAATTAAGCCCCTACAGACCATTGCTGTACATGTAGTTTTTTCACTTGTTGCTAACTTCCTAAAGAAACAGATCAATGGGAGCTCAAGTGGCCTTCAAAATATTATTCTCACCGAAATTATCTCATCATTTATGTTCGTTGCTTGCATAATGGAAAAGGAAATTAGTTCAAATAAGTTGCCTCATTGAGCGGATCGGATTCACTGTGCTTTAAAATGCACGATTTTTTAAATATGCACTATTTAAAAAAAGATAAATTTCGGGCAATTTTTGTAGAAAAAAATTTGCCTGGTGATTTGTTTTTATTATGTAGACCGCCCTGCCCTTCTAATTGTTTTGTTCTCATCTCAATTATCTAAAAATGCGTACAAAATTTCAGGATAATGCCATTTTTCAATTATGAAAAGTACCCTTTTTCATGAAAATTTCCGTGATTTTAGAATCCTGGAAATTTAGTTCTGCAATTTTAGATAATTAATCGGGAAACTTGAAAGTTAATGTTCGATTTTCGCTCTATAAAGGTCAATTTTTTTAACCCATTAGATAAAGCCGGTTAGGCCCGAAAACCGAGAAAAAATTTCAGCGACTAAAATTTTATCGGCTATCCAGTGCAAAAAACCGTTTCTTCATACCTACTACGGTTTTTGCTGGGCAGGGGTGGTTCACCTAAAAAAAACGCTACCTTAATAAAAAAAGACTAATCTAATTAAAATTTCATGATCGGTTATCAGCGGCCCCTACAAATATAATTTGAACCATTGAAAGGGTTTATGGTTCAAAAATGTCAATGAAATATATTTTCATATAGCCACCGGTTTCCAGTGCATTTACTGGTCAACACATATGCCCGGTTCCGCAAACCCTCTTCCAATTTTGGGCAAACATGGCGTAATGACAATGATGATAGTTTTCCCCTTTCAAATCGTGGGAGGAGTAGCAGGAAAATGGTTTATGGGAAATGTTTTCTGGAAACAGGGACTCTCATCATTACACCTGACTTTATCGACAGACAAGGTACAGTAAAGTGAGGCTAATAGAAAGGGAAAATGTTTTGTACTCACTTTTGAACGACTAATTAAACACCATCTTTCATGTTCTGATGCCAACATTTTTTCAGAATAATAATTCCGTGGTTTTGGTCTACTATGCTAATTAAGTAAAGGGAATGTGTAATAAAGAAACAGGTGTTGTTCTCTTCTAAGAAAAATTAACCCCTCGCTCTGATTGGCCAATAAATAGGTGTAACTGACACCGATATTCCCTTCACAAAATTAGTACTGTATAAGGAAAATACGTACGAACTTTGTTCAAAAACTACGCTGTTCAATTATCAAATATTGCTCTTCAAACTATAAACTAATGCCAATATGGGCAAAAACCTTAAGACAATTTTGCAAAATTTAAGGAAAATATGGCAAAATTTAAGGACAATATTTCAAAATTTTAGGACGGTATCGCAAAATATTTATAAGGACAATTGGCAAATTATTTACAAAACAATTGTTTTTTCTATCAGTCAACTGTTTTTTTTGACCTAAGAGCAAAAAAAGGTCTTCATTATTTTTCAGCCAGAAATAAGAAAATTTAAGGACAAATGGAAAATTTTTTTTGACAAAAAAATTTTTATTATCAAAAATCGCTTTCGATTTTTGTTGGCGCATTTTTGAAAAATAAGCACAATTTGGCAGCAAAACCCTAATCTTAAAATTCAAAGAAATACAATTTTTATAAAATTTGTTTATACTCTCGTTTTTATTTTAAATGTATGTTTTAGTGCACTGCAACAATGAACACTGATTCCACAAATGGTATCCTGATAGAAACTGGCCTTGTTTTGCTTTTAACCTGTACACCGATGATTTGGAAACAAATTGGGAAAACTTTTTCTCTCAGCCAAGATAATACTGCAATGGTTTTCCAATCAGTTACCGTTGCTTTAGTTGTGAGAAAATGTGAGTTTCAAAATTTAACAAATCCAATTTTAAATAAAACAAAAATTTTGTCAGAAACCAAAAATACCTATCTCCAAGATTAAATTTTCACATCGGTTTTTTCTTAATTTTCAAATTTTCCCGTGCTTTTTATAAATTTAATTTCTCGCCATTTTGAAAAGGATGCGTTTCCGCAATTTTTTGAAATTTTAATTTTGCTCAATGTTTGAAATTTTAATTTTGCGTAATTTTAAAACGATTAACTTGCGGTGTTTATGAAATTTTAATTTTCTGTTCCTAAAAAATACTAATTTCGAAATTTTATTTTTGCGCCGTATCTGAAATATTAATTGCGTTCAATTTTTGAAACTTTAATTTTGCGCCATTTAAAAATATTAATTTCGGCAAGGGTACAAAACGCGGGCCACAAAAATGGCCCGCAATGGGGCCCATGGGGGTAAATCGACCTTCAGGAATCCGAATTCGAAATAGGTTAAGCTCTAAATGTCCACGAAAGCCGCTAGAGAGCAAAAACGCGGGCCATGTTCAGTCACAAAAAAAATACGTTTTAGGGAGTGAATCGACCCCAGGAATCCGAATCGAAATAGTTTTAAGCTCTAAATTGACCACGAAAGCCGCTAGAGAGAAAAAAACGCGGGCCATGTGCAGGCTAAAAAAAATGAGGCTAAAGGGGTAAATCGTATCGGAAAAACCCGAAAATGACCGTAAAAATTTGAAAAAAAATGCCCACAAGAGCCGCTAGAGAGCAAAACCCTGACTATATTCGGGCCGTTAAAATAACAAAGGCTATGGTGTAAATTTATATCAGAGAAGCCCAAAATGACCAAAAAAAAAATTGAAAATGCCCACTAAAGCGCTTGAGAGAGCAAAAATGGAAATTAAGAAGAGATTTTTTTTAGAAATTTATGTTTCTTGTTTCGGAATCAAATTTTGCATTTCTTACAATATTTTTTCAAATGAATACCAAAGTTCGAAATAACTTATTATGAAATTGGACTTTTTTCAAGTAAAGTTCTATCGATCTAAAATTTTTATTTTCAACATTATTTTTCAATAGTAATGCCTCCCGGCGGGCGCTGCCGGGGGACTGTGTTGTGTGTACTATTATGTACACTCAGGGGCATGGCAAACACTTTTTGATGTAAAAAAAACCGTCTAATGCAATTCATAAATTAAATAATTCTATTTAAAATCATTAATTTAGATTTTATTAGGCTTCGCTCTTTAATTTAATTAATATAGCATTGCCTCCCGGCAGGACCTGCCGGGGGCTGTATTATTGTGTGTGCTGTACTTAGGGATGCCAAAACTTTTTGATGTAAAAATGTTGAAACTGATTTTTTAGAATACAATCTAGTCCGTGATAAGTATTTCAAATAGTATTGCCTCCCGGCTGTCAGGTGTTACAATGTGTTTTTAAAAGATGATTGTGTACATTAAGGGCATGGCAAATTTTTACTTGGGTACATTTATTAAATTAAATTTTTTATTAGGCTTCTCGTTCAATCACAATTTAAGAAATCATTGCCTCCCGGCGGGCCCTGCCGGGGGGTTACATGTTACTATTTGTGTTTAAAACATAATTGTGTACACTAAGGCCATGGCAAAATTTTTTACTTGGGTACATGATACAAAAACCGTTGATTTATATCGAAGAACCTGCCTAGTGTAATTTTTATGTCAGCGTCTCTTATAATATTTCTAGTAATCATGCTGAGAAAGTGGGTTGCATTAAAAAAAAAGATAACTAAGCAAATAACATTTTAACGGTAAAAATTTTTGCTGGTTCATAGAAAAATAACTATATAGTTGTACACTCGTGGCATGGCAAAACTTTTCTCGGAAAAGTCTATGGTTATTGTTAAATTAATATGGTCGTTTGTTCCTACGGAACACCAACCCTACCCTAGCCTTTCCCAGAAAACAGCTTTGCGTCGTTTTTATACCGTGACACTGGACACGAGTTTTTACCTAACCCTAATTCTATACTTTCAAGATAGGGTTTATATTAGTTTACACATAAAGTTGATAGTGTACACTCGGGCATGGCAAAACTTTTTGTCAAAAAAAAACTAGGGTTGGTGCAAGTAGATAGAGTTCTGCGGAACCCTAATCTTCTCACCCCAACCCTATTTTTTTTCCTGACAAACAAGTTTTGCACGGTTTTAGCCCGTGATAACTGGGCACGAGTTTTCAAATTAATTTTTTCTAAAGATTATTTTGTTGAAATTTTTTCTTATTCTGTACTTTATCAATAAAGCATATTTTAAATTCTCTTCCAAAACACTAATTAAATGCTGAGAATTTGTTGATGTTCTTGAGCATCGTCATAGAGAATATGAAATTCATAATAAGTTATTTTGTGAGAATTTTCACCTTCGACAAATGTGTGTACTTTTGATGAGTTTGAAACTCAATTTCGATCAAACAGATACTAATTTACCCTAAAAAATCAGGTTTCATATTGTTCTCATCTTGCTCTCTAGCGGCTCCTGTGGTCACTTTGGAACATTTTAAGTGTCATTTTCGACTTCCCTGGAACCAATTTACTCCAAAAAGCCCAACAAAAATAGTCCAGCAAATGCTTCACATTTGCTCTTCTAGCGGCTCTTTGATCACTTCGGGACATTTTAAGTGTTATTTTTCGACTTCCCTGATACAAATTTACTCATTAAGCCAACAAAGAAATAGTCACAATGCTTTGGCATTTTGCTCTCTAGCGGCTCTTGTGGTCACATGGGGACATTTTAATTTGTAATTTTTGGCATCCCAGTTACAAATTAAACCATACATTTGTGCAGCATATGCTTTGAATTTTGGCCCGCGTTATGTACCCTTGCCTTAATTTCGCTCAATTATTGAAATTTAAATTTTGCACCATCTTCAAATTTTATTCAGATATTAATATAACTGGGGCTATGATGAATCCGCTCTTGGCCGTCGTTGTCGAATTCGGTTGCTTGACTTCAATGGCTACTTTACAGGCTCATATGATGCATTACTGGGCAGGCCCTATGATTCTCGTTCTGTTAATGAATTCTCAAATAACCTCAACAAAATCAAAGTCTGAATAATTGTCATAATCTATAATTTCTGTAATAAACAGAGGAGGGTGATTGCTGGCACCTCATTTTGTAAAAATCCTTACGTGTAATTTTGAGGTGGGATTGCCGGAAAATGGAGTATACATTATTGGCTGATTTTTTTTTAAATGCCTATTTTTAAAGGGTATTTACAGTATTGCGCACTTTGAAATTTTTCTCTAAATTTGGACCAGAAAAATAACAATGGTGGTAGTTTCGCATCCCTCAGACATCAAGTTCGGCGACTAAGAGACTTCAAAGACCGAAAATGAAAAGTTTTTTTTCTCACTCACTACACACTCGACCACTAAAATTATTATTGCAAAAATATAAGATTTCTCAGTTCTTTAATCTGACCGAGTCGATTTTTATAATTAACATTTGTTCAAAAGTAAATTTTTTGTTATAGGATGTGTAGTAGTTAGGGATAAAATATACTTTTAATTTTCGGTATGTCAAGTCTCCTAGTCGCCGAACTTGATGTTTGAGGGATGCGAAACTTGTGATTCGAAAACTCAAACAAAAATGTATACTCTAGTAACATTACTCAGTCGTTCAAGCTATTTATTCTTATACATCTTTCAACCGCCTTAATTCTTGAAAGGTAACTTTAGATCAATCCGCTAGCTACAAAAAAGCGTTGGTTTATCTGAAAAAAAGTAACCTTATCGCCTTAATTACGTTGGTGCCTTAATTTCTACATAAAATCCAAATAATTCACAAAAGAGGGGTTAAATCTTCAAAATTCTCGTTGGCTAGATTTCTTAGTTCTATTCTCAGAAAACTCATATATATCGTTTATATTATAAATAGACACAAAAAGACAGATTAGTTGCATCGATATCTATTTATGTATAATCCTTCTGTACGAGAACCCACTCAAATTTTTTATCTGCTGTATTGAAACACTAAGACCTTATTTTTAATAATTCCGCTTACTGTGTCTGGTATTAGAATAAAAAATTGTCCATAGAAACATCTAAAAAGATCATGAGAAATTTAATATCAAAAGATAGATTAGGTCGCTTTTCTTTTAGGTAGGTCACCCTAAGGGGTATCTGTTCTAAATTTATCTTATTTTCCGGTGATTACCGGTTCACCGGTAATTCGCGAAAAAACAGTTTTTTTCGGTCATTTTGAGCAATTTCGATGACTGATTCCGGTCACGTGATCAACCTAGGGAGCCAAAAATTTTCTACCGCATATTTTTTTCCAAGGTTTCACGTGCAGAAAACCATTTGGTCGTATCCTTGTCTAGTTCTCCCAGTCGAAATCACAGGGTGACCTAAAAGAAAAATGACCTTAGGTTTCTCGTGATCGTTTTACATATTCGATCATTTCAGTGTTTAATTCGTTAAAATTTTTATTTTAAAATAATCGTTAAATTCTACAAAATAAATTATCTCATCCGAAATTATATGCTTTATTTTCAGTTCAGGCCTAAAATTTTCAACTGACAGGGAACATACAGGTAAAAACAAAGTCCGGGTTATCCGTTTAACGTCATACTACTGGAGTGATAATATTTTATTGACCTCGAAATTATAGAATTTTGTTTTACTTGAAAAAATTAGTTTTGGAGTTGTCGCCGAGCACCTGTCAATCAGTAGAGTTGAAAACAAAAATTTGCACCTTTAATGGATTTTGGATTTCTCTCTGACCGTTCGATCCCTATGGCGTGATAGGCAGTGAAAAAACTTCTGGTGTGCGTCTATAAGGACAATATATATTGATAATTATGCCTTGGTAGGTCTAAACACTTTTGCCCTGGTTAAAAGATAGGCTATTAGTGTCTAGACCTACCAAGGCATAGTTATCAATATTGCCAAAACATGAGGCTATTTTCGCGTGTATAAGGATGATATCGACGAGAAGGGACAATAAGCCTGTTTTCAAAAATTTAAAGGAGTGAATTTGTTTTCGGGAAAATATTTATACAATACCTATTTTACATAAAAATATAGTCGAAGAGCATAAAAATGTATTCATTATTATAAGACCAAAATAATTTTTTCTTAACGACAAATGGCTTTCGAAACTTTTTAATTTTTTTAAGCATTTTTGAAAATTAGGACAATATGATACCACAACTTGAGGATAATATTGTAAAATCTAAGCGCCGAGGTAAATTTTTTCATTGGTTAAGGTTTGGCTGACTATACGATGCAGAAAACCGTTTCTTGATATCTACTACGGTTTTTGCTCTAAGGGGTGGGTTGGCCTAAAAAAAAAGTTACCCAAGTATTTATTTCCCTCAATTTTTAAAATTTAAATTTTGCGGCATCTTAAAAACATGAATTTCGTGCTATATTTTAAATTTAAATTTCGCGCAATATTAAAAAAATAATTTCGTGCAATTTTGCGTCATTTTTATAACTATAAAATACTTATTTATTACGCTTAGGTCGTTTTTTAAAGCTGGGCAATTGTGATTTCGACTAGGAGAACTAGACAAAATAGCGACAAATGGTTTTTTGCATGAGAAACCTTGGAAAAAATATGAGGCAGAAATTTTTTTTGGCTTCCTAGGTTGATCACGTGACCGGAAATCACTCTTCAAAATTGCTCAAAATTACCGAAAAACCCGTTTTTTGCAAATTACCGGTGACCCGGAAAAAAAATTTTTGGCCATTACAAATTCGGTTAAGATTCAGATGCAAAAAAACGTTTGTCGCTATCTAGTCTGTTTCTCTCAGAACAGATACCCCTTAATGTGGGCCACATTATGTGGCCCATCAAAAAAACAACCTTAATTTTCGGAATTCAAATTTTGCGCCATTTTGATCGGGAAATAAAACTCGTGCTTATTTTTCAAATTTTATTCAGATAAAATATCAAATAAATAAAATGTCGGATACTTGGGATGTCGAAGTTTGGATTTACGATCTGACTGGTGGGATGGCTGGGATGATGTCCCAATCTCTTTTGGGTTTCCATTTAGAAGCAATTTATCACACTGCGATTATTTACAACGGAATGGAATATTATTTCGGCGGCGGAAACGTGGGATCTGGCGTCACGAGCTGTCCTCCGGGAACTACGCAATTGGGACAGCCCATGAGAAAGGTTTTATTGGGAAAGACTGAAATCGATCCCGAGACTTTTAAACAATGGCTTGGAGAAATGGGACATAGTTAGGGTGTCCACAGAGAATTCGTAAATACCCATAAATTAACAACATTTGCTCAGCATACTATAGTATGCATATGCAATTTTTTATCATTTAGAACGAAAAAAATCAAAATCAGACTAAGGTCCGGTTTTTAGGTGAGATACTTCGGAACTCGTAGATAATATATATAATAATATATACACAATATGTTTAATATATATAACTATCGATAATTATACCTTGGTAGGTCTTAACACTTCTGCCCTAGTTAAAAGATAGGCGATAAGTGTCTAGACCTATCAAGGCATAATTATCAATATAATATATATACGATATATTAGAATTTTGGGCCATCATGTAAATTTTCAATTTGTGTGCTACTGCGGAGCTGTTTTTTGAATTTCCGTGGTTTTACGAGTAATTTTTGATGGTCTTGCGATAAACTGATAATTTTTGGTAAAAAAAGCAGCTTGCAAAGTTATCTATGGTCCAAAATTAATAAAAAACTTATATACCAGTCTCGAACTATCTCACTAGGGAATTTGAGAGTCCTAAAAAACGGACCTAATTCGAATATTGAAAAAATTCTTTGCATTTCAAGATTTCTGGGTCAAAAATACAAAAAAATGTACTAGTAAACCGGCACTCTTGCATTAACTGTCAACTAAAAAAACTCAATATAGAAATTTTATCAAGTTGATTTGACATCCGGTTCACCGGATATAATCTAAAAAATAAAAATTTTATAAAATATAAATAAAAAAAAAAAAAATCAAATAAAAAATTTATAAATTTATATTCGGAAAGTAATTTGTTGGTAGTTCGAATCTCCGAATGGGCCAGAAATTTGTTTCTTAAATCAGGGCGGGAAAGAAAAAAAAAAATTGAATTTCTATGCTTTTCGTTCTTATCATCACGATATCTACACATTTACTGCTTGAACTATAATTTTGATGAATTCCCGGAAGAAAAAACGAGATTAGATTTTTTTTTCAAAATTTATACTGAAAATGCTTATACTAGTATAATAGATCTCCAGTTACCGGTGAACCGGTTGTCCGATAAAAAAGAAAAAATTTCTCCGTTGAGCTTTTTTAGTTGGCAGTTGAATGCAAAAAAACATTTCTCGATATCTTCTATGGTTTTCCCGTAATCGTCATAAGAAGGGTGGCCTCCTTTAAAAAAAACTACCTAAGTGAGGGGTCTCCAAGGTGGCTTTTTTAGGAACACCTGCACGATTACGGTTTCTTGGTATTTGGAAACCCCATAACTTATGGGCCATAAGACTATATATTGGCAGAAAGAGATTTAAATTATGCAGGGTTTCCCAGATTGAAATTTTTAGAGATTAGTTTGAAATTTGTATCTTAAAATTTTAATCGTGGATTTTTCCGTTTTTGTTAACCCAATATTTCAAAATTCTTTCAAATATCTTTCGCATCGAAATATTTTTCATTTTAAAACTCCATAAAAACGCAAATTTTGTAATTTCAAACAAGCAAAAATTCAAATTTTTTTTCGTTTTTATGTAATTTTAAAATGATTTTAAAAACCATTTTTTTCTTAATTTAAATTTGTTTTTGCTTTGATTGATACCTTAAGGTAACTATTTTTTTAGGTGCCCCCCCTCTGAAGCAAAAACCGTAGCAGGTATCAAGAAACGTTTTTTTGCATGGTGTAGCCAAAAAAAATTTAACCTCAAAATTTTTTTGTCGGTTTTCAGACTCCCCCACCTGCACGAGCGTGTTTCAGAACACAGAGACCAAAAATATTTTGGGGAAGTGTCATTTTGGCCGGCGGAATATCGGAACAGACCCCCGATAGTTCCCCTTATTTTTAATTTCAAGAATTTTGGTGAGTTCTAGAAATTTCTCATCAGACCGGAAATGCATTATTTGGATGCAATTTTTTATTTAATGCAGTTAAAACAGTACTGGAACAAGATAATGATCTACAAGGCAGCAAATTTTATTGTGACAACGGCCCTAATTCTGAAAAATTAAGTAAATGGAGTTTTGTATGCTCAAAATCGAAGTTAGTGCTGTGAATGGGCGTTTTAGAAAGTCAGTTTCTAACCACTAGATGGCCAAAAACTTTTTTTCTGGGTCAACAACCCCCCTGAGGTCAAAGAATTTGTATCAACTACTGTAGTTCTCTCGTTAGTTTTACCGGTGCGCTCCCTAACTATGTGTGTGTTCTGAAACACTCTCGTGCAGGTGGGGGTTAAAGATAAAATTCTCGGTGTTCACCCTAGTCATAGTGCTTATAAAAGTCAGTCTTATTCTCTATTCACCCATAATTGTAACAACTTCAGTGAAGAAGTGGCACAGTTTTTGGTGAATAAATCCATTCCGCGTGAAATCCTGGAGATGCCGTCAAAGATATTAAATACTCCGTTCGGGAAATTAATCGAAGCTCAATTTAGTAATTTTCAAATTAATCCTCAATAATCTTACGAAAAATACCATGATTATGGTACTGTTAACAAATCTCTTTTGAGGCGTAAAGAGGTGGTGGTAGCGATTTTGAGTTTCTAGCGAATAAAAATTTTCATAATCAATATTTGAATTTTCTCCTGTTTGTTTAAGGGCCTCGGTGCATTTTGACAGATACGGATATCCGCGGATATGGGCTCTTGATGAAAAACTTTTTATTGGGTTTGAATATTCTTCGCAATATACCATCAAAATGATGTTTCATAATCCAGGCAACTTTTGTAACTACAGAATTTTCGAATTATTGCTTTTAAAGGAAATTTTGAGTTCGAATTAAACTTTCCGAATTCGACAAATTATGAGAAATTTTTGAA
>SCLH01000925.1:198390-217121 GCA_004367855.1 Oikopleura vanhoeffeni
TTAGCAATTAAAAATTGTCCACAGAGTTACTTGGTTAGTATATCGACCTAGAAATAATATCAGAAGTGCAATTAAAATATATTTTTATTCATTTTGTATATTAATTTCGAATTATTCATTCATCATCAGTACGTAGTATAATAGTTAAAAACAGATACAAAAAATATGCAGTCGAAAATATGTTCTAGAAAAAAAGTTGAAAACATGTGTTTTTAGCACAAAATGGGCGACCTTTTTTTTATGCCGGTAAAAATAGCCCATTTTGAGAAACAAACCAATTGATGGAAAAGTGTCAAATTATTGACACTGCTTTTCGATCAATCTGTTTGTTTAAAAGCGGATTGAAAATTTTGATGGCGATAGCCTCGAATCTTTTACGTTCATCAGTAAATGGCAAATTAGTTGCGATTGGTTTAAATCGGCTTAGATGGAAATTTATTCTCTGACTCGGAGTAGGCTTATCACCAGCAAACTTTTTTAACTTGTACATATCACAGGTCAAGATATGTTTACTGATAGCAGTACCTTTCTTTGGTTGCTGGTGTTCTTTTACCCGTGTTCTGAGCCTTCTGAATGTTTCACCAAAATAGGCTATAGAACAAGGGCATAAGAAACTGTATACCAAGTTACATTTTTTGCAGTGGATAATTTGGGCTTTATCTGAAGTGCAATTATCTGCTTTTATAGGGAAAAATAACCATTTTTTATGAAAAATCGTATTTTTTTCATCAAAAGTGTAGAGGCGGGTTTTTTTTCAGAGCAATGGGCAATCGGAGCGAATGTTCTCGAAAACCGTACATACGATTCATAAAATTCAAATTGTATCTCAGGGTGAATTAGTTGATACAGAGTCTCGACTTTATCTCTTACCGATCGACTCACCGGTTAACCGGTAATCAGCTAAAAAAGGCGGAATTTTAGAAAAATACACCTAAAAAACAGGTATCAATCTGAGCGAATGTTCTCGAAAACGGTGCATTCCATTCAATAAATTCCAATTGTAGCCCATAGTCAAAGCGTCGGTACGCGTAATGCACTTTGTTCCTCACCGATTCGATGACCCGTTAAACCGCAATCAGCAAAAAAACTAATTGCTAATTCCTTTTTGATTGCTCTGAAAAAAACCACGCCAGACCTATTTAAAAATAACTTTTGATTGATTATATATAGATCAAATCGGACCAAACGATGCCGTAGGCCAAATCTTGGTGCATCGATTCGAAAAGAAAAATAATTTTTGAACACCACTGTGATCTTGTATCACATTATATGCTATACCTTGCTCTTGTCACTAAATTTTCTAGGACTAAAAATCAAAATTCTAGAATTTAAAATGTCGGATGCAAAAATATAACGTTTCAACTTGCTTATGCAAAAAAATTGAAACTCCAACTACCTTGGGCTTTCTGTACTCAACATTGAAAAAAGCCTATATATAGGCTCTGGTGCCTTGGCGGAACTTTTTTTTCTGTGCTCACAGGGGTTAAGGGGGTATTTTTATCTACAAAGTCGATTAACTTTAAAATTTTGGTAACACTTTGCAATATAATTGGCAGTTTTGAAGTCAGTGAAAGCAGGACTTTAATTTGAGCTTATTTTCGATTTCATCCGACAAAAAAATTTTACTTCCGGTCTACTCAAGTGACACATTTTAGAGTTTTACGCACTGTAATCAAAATTTCAAAACCGACAATTTGTGTGGCTTTTTATTATCTCACTTTCACAAAAATAAAAAATGCAAAAAAAAATAAAAACCAGAGAAGAGTAGGGTTTACAAGAACGCAAATTGGCGGTTTTCAGGAATTCTAGAAAATGTGTGACGAAATTCCAAAAAATTTTAAATGAGCCAGGGACCGTACTTCATTTCATATGTGATATGATTTTATCATGACTCTATCGTTAACCTCCTCACAACCTTTGCCTATTGATAGGCAAAGAAAATTTTAAGCGGCCAAACGGCGCAGAAATAAAACTTCCCGAGACCTTTAATTCAAATACATGTATGTCACAGAGTTCGCAATTTTATTCCAAATAATATTATTTAAAATTTTATTCGACGAGCCGTTCAAAAGATATTTTTTTTCAGGATTTTCGCCATAGTTTCGTAAAAAACATTATTGTCTAAATACGTCATTTCAGAATTATGAGGAAGCCAGTATTTAGTTAATAATAAAAAAAAGTTTTGAAAAATGAAAGAAAATTTAACTCAAATTTCTTGTTTCTGGGTGTGAGGAGGTTAAATAGTCTATATTTATTTTAGCACCGGGTGAAATGGTTCGTCAGAAAGAAGCGCAAGTACTCAAGCTGCAATTGGATAGTATCCGGGGTGAATCAACTAAAAATATGGTACGTTGCAGAAAAAAGATTCTTTGTTATGGATTTGATAAAAACAAAAATTGGTCAATACATGATTTTAAATTGAACTACTGAACTTTCTATAAATGGCACCAACCCCCCGGAGACAAAACGGTTTGCGTTAAAAGATCCCATATATTTCTTAGATTTGAAAATTATTCATTAATTAAATACTTATGTTGAAATATCTTCAATTTAAGTCATATCGAAAATATAAAAGTGTATAAAAACTACATGTATTATTTTGAAATGTAATAAAATAATATTTGTTGATTGCAATTGGTCAAGAAGGATTTGAACTTGAATCTCTCACAGAATATTTTTTCTTCCTATAAACTTAATCAATGGTACTTCACAGCAATTTCATAATGATCGCACTTTATTTGTCCAACAGATAAATTTCTTTAACCCACTAGAATACAAAATAAAAGGAGTTTTACGTATAGCAGAGAAACTTGCCTATATGAATTCAATTAGAAACTACTGTAGTAAATAACTAAAAGACTTTCTTAAAAACTGGCTTCCTTAAATTTTTGAGGCGAATAATCGGTTTGCTGCCTCAGAGGCTTAAATATCTGAAATACAAAAAAACAACATATTTGCATTGATTATTTCGATTTATAAAAACTAAAGCTCCGGTAACTTTTTACCTAAGGCAGTTTTTATTTAAAGGGTGCCACCCTTCTCATGATGAATTGCTTTATTTAAGAAAAAAAATGTTCGAAAATTTGAAGATAATTTTCTATAAATTTGTAGATAAATGCGTAGGCAGGAAATTTTGGATATTGAAAGACCCCCAAAAAATGCTAATTTTCCTGCTGAAATTTTGCTAAATCCCCGGTAATTTTGTTTTAGTTGCGACAGATTTGACTGTGCTACGACAGCCGAACCGTATGAGATATCACAAAATGGTTTTATGCATTCAACTGAAAACTAAAAAAGCTTAGGTCAAAAAATTTTCGAAAGTTTTTTACAAAATTCGAGATTTTCAAATGAGCGGAAATGAGTCATTTCAAATAACTCAATATGGTATGAAATGAAACCAGAAGAACTTCTAAGAATAATGACTGTAAAATAGAGTTCCAAAAATTAAGTTTTCGTGAGATTTTTCATAATGACAAAATTTAATTCTTCGATGATAACTTATCATTGATAAGTCATTATTTGTTCCTAAAACCGTAAGTTGTTGAATGACAAATTTCAAAATATTCGATGTCATAAATATTTTCCAATTTAATCGATATAACTTGTTTTGCAGGTATAAGTGTATAATACTTAAGGAGGTAGCAGCGATGTGGCCGATTGGTACATTTTTTCTGAGTGATATATGAAAAAAAAATTTGAACATTTATTTTTTTATTTCTTATCTTCAATAAAAGTGTCCATTCTTGCAAACTTTTACGTATATTTTTAATTTCCTAACATAACTAACTGTCTGTAAAAATATTAAAAAACATTTTTCATTGGAACTCCATTTCCAACTAAACCCGATGTAAGAATGTTAATTTAACACAAGATTAATAAACTTCAGACATTTTCGGGTGTTATCCGCTAATTAGTGGGTGAATAATTATACACATAAAACAATTTTCTCAATATGAAAGTTTTATTTTCCTGAAAAATGGCGAAACGACAGGCTTTTTAGGAATAAAAATTGACACTTCAATTGCCGTTTAAGATATTAAAAATGTCTGGACTTTTGAAAGAAATGACGCCTAATAACACCCGAATTTTATTGAGTTTTTTTTGCAAAAATAAAATTTTATTAAATTGCGGGCCCAAATGCCACAGAACCGTGTCACAAGCAAGTGTTGTAAATTGTCATCATAGTTCGAACGATATTCCTGAGACCGCTTCCATCGTTGAAATACGGAAACCAAATCAGATACCAGAAGAATTCACGAAGTGAGCTCGGCTGATCGTTTTATAGAGATTTCAAAAAACCACTAATAAAAATATTTGGGCTTGATTTGCGGAAAATTTACATAATATTTCTATAAAAGTCGACAAAAAATGACAAATATACATTTTATGATTTTTTTAAACAGCGGTCAGAAAATATGGTCAGACAAAACGGCGGAAATCAAATGAATCCAATTTGGAAAAAAGAAGGGAAAAACCTTACCCTGTAGACATGCATGAAAAAAGTTAAAGTAGCTTTTTTTTTCGTTTTTATTCACAGATTTCAAAAACAAACTCCGAGAAAATTTTGGACGAAAAATGCGTGAAATTTTTTTAAGGCTTTGAACTTTTTAGAAAATTTTACGAATTCAAAAATAAAAGTTCGAACTCAAATCTTTCCTAAAATAGATAAAAAATTATTTTAATTAGCTGATACACATTTATTCTGGTTCAGCTAACGATAATAAGCATAAAAAAATAAACCAACTAATTATTTTCGTTTACGACGTTTAACTTAAGTTAAATTGATTCCAATCTGCCACATCGCTGCTACCCCTTAACTACAGTTAATTGTACATACTAATTAACTACAATTAATAGTACATACTATTTAAGAGAAACTAAAAATAACCGGTTCAAACCGTGAATTACCGGTTGAGCAAAGAAAATACAAATATTTTTGACCTAAGCTTTTTTAGTTCCCAGTTAATGCAAAAAAAACGTTTTGTGATGTCTCATAAGGTTCATCTGTGCTGGGACAGTCAAATCTATCGCACCTAAAAAAATTAGCCTACTAGTAGTTAACCAGTATTTTTGTTATTTTTTATCAATATCCTCCAGTGTTAAAAATTGAACTGAACTTGAGCTTGAACTAGGATGATGAGCGAAACTCTTCCACAAGCCACCGAGATCGGAAACGGGACGGAGACAGATCGCATCGGGACAGAGATCGGAGAAGATCGAACAGAAGTCGAAGTAGATCAAGAAGTAGACATTCTAGAAATACAAGGAGATGAAAATACAAAAATGTAGATAGCTCATTTTGCCTGATAGTGGCCCCTGCACGAAATTTGCACCCAAATTAACGTTGTTATTTCAGTATAGTAGTCTTTGTAATAGCCTATTTTTATACGGCTTCTGCTTAACTTCAACAATAATTTTTGCATTTTTAATTTTGTACTAAAAATTGATTCACTGTACAGTCTATGCATAGGATACGAATCTGGAATAATTTATAACAAAATTAAAACTATTTTTAAATATTCATTAGACAGTTGTTTTTAGGTGGGCCACTTGTGATTTTGACTTGGAGAACTAGACAAGATAGCGACAAATGGTTTCCTGCATGTGAAACCTTGGAATAAATATGCGGTGGAAATTTTTTTGGATTCCTAGGTTGATCACGTGACCGGAAATCAGTCATCAAAATTGCTCAAAATGACCGAAAACCCCGATTTTTTGCGAATTATCGGTGAACCGGTAATCACCGGAAGAAAAGAAAAATTTCCACCGTTACAAATTTGGTTAAGATTTAGATGCAAAAAACCGTTTGTCGCTATCTAGTCTGGTTCTCTCAGAACAGATACCCCTTAATGTGGCCCACCTAAAAAAGCGACCATAGCGTTATGAAGGTTATCATATCACAACTTATAGGGGTAATCGCTACCGCAAAACTGATTCCAAGTATAACAAAAAAAACGGCCCCCAAGTAGTCACGAAATGAATTTTTAAAAACCATTCTTTGATTTTTTACATATATAAAACTTCAATTTTATAGTTTTTCATAAAATAGCGATTCGCACAAGAAATGGTACATAAATTATGTTACATAATGTTTTATGAAAAAAAATGTTCTAAAATTTTTCGAAAAAAATTTGGTCGTTTTTGAAAAAGAAATCGACGAACATATAAGGCTCGTTCAGTCATAATTTATGACTTATAAAGAAACCGAAAATGGGAGGTAAAATCGGTAGTTTCACCGGTGAAAATACCAACAAAAATATTTTTCAGCTTACATTTTTTCAACTAAAATTTTACTACCAGTTTTCAATTTTTTTAATCAATCTGGGATTGCCAATCTCTCGTTTTCAAAGTTAAAATTCTTCCCGGTTCGCACCCAATGCAGCATAGAAATTGTAATTTTTACTTCGTGAAACTAGGTTTTAATTTTTAGAATATATGGTTAATGTTTGACATTTAATACAGGGGGTCCGGCCTTAATCGTCCTGAAATTCGCAATCGTCCGAAACGACCCATTTTTTAGGAAAACCTTTGGCTCTCATATTTTTTCGGACCATTGTGGCCTCTCCCTGTGTAAATGTTTCGATATAGCTTTTATGATCCTTGTCAAGCTTACCAAATGATTCACAAAATTAACTGTTTACCAAAAAACCACCTGTGCAAACCTCAAAAAACAGTATCATGATACTATCATGAGGTGATTTTGGCACTAGATTTTTTTTTCTTGAAAAAGCGTTACCAATAAAAACGCAGACGTATTTTTATCATATTTTTGGTTTTATCAGCTTAAGACGTCGGTTAACTACAGATTCACTGTATGTTAACTGTAGATTAAAGTGCTGCTTGAAAAATACATCTGGCATGTAAGGTCAAATAGACATGTCTTTTTCAAATAACGTTTTTTTCATTTCTAGACCCTACAACGGTAGTACAACCTCCTTAAATAAAAAGTTGACTGAAAATGGCAGTGTATGTGTTCGAGTATTCTGAATTTAAGTTTTTTTTAATTCTTTATATAAAAGATACTATACGGTAGTTTGAATATTCTGGGATCTTGAAAGAAATATTGTTTTTGTCGTAACTTTCACAAAATAAAAGTTGACGTATGTTTATCATAGAAATTTTTTCCATGATAAAAATTGCGCTGCCCAAAATTAGCGTTTTTTAATTTGGCCCCTCATTTCTTCAAATAGCACCTGTACTCAAGTACAATTTCCGTCAAACTTCCTTGTTATTTTCTTTGCTGTAATTTTCATAAACTCAGTTGGTCCAATTCTTTTTTTTAATACACGTCACACGATGCGCCCGGCAACAAGCGTGTAAATTAATTTCTTCTGTTTATGACGTCATTTAATTACTCACGTGCTTCTTAGAAGCAATTTAATTGGATTAAAATATTTTGGCGGGGATTGCGCAATTTCCGAACGTCTCTGATTGGTTGGCGCGCTTTACGCCGCCCCGCTTAGATGAGCTCAAAAACAGTTAGCGTCGCGGATTCCCAAGGAGCAACGTGGTTGGCCGTATGAGTTTTTTTCTTGGACAGGAGTGGATTTTGTTCTATATGACTCATATAATATGACTTATATATATGGACTCATTAATATAATATGAGTCATATAATATATATTATGAGTCAATATAGTTTGTCAAATAAAGAAAACACAGGTCTCTACGATTCAAAGAGTTTCAGCTCGCTAATGAGTAGGGTCATTTTCAAATACCATTTCATAATCTCGATATTCTTATAATTTAATTATCTGTCGTTTGACATGACACTTGTCTCGAGAAAATCAGATTATATTTATCAGATTGAACTCTGTAGATAATTGAATAGCCCTACTATTTGGCTAACTATTTGACTCATATAGTAGGAAACCCAGGTGGACTGACGGTGCACTTAAAAAAACCACCTCCAGCTTCACGATTGGGATGTTTGTTAATTAATTTATCAAAAAAGTTTTATGGATTCAATAAAAAACAAATTGGTCAAAAAAAAATCTTAAAACAATTGCGAAAAAAAAATATTGAGAAAAATAAGAGTTTCGATTTATAATAACAGAATCTGATGATAAAATTTTTGTACTTCGAGTAAACTAATCTACGTGATTTCTGAACGATTTAAGATATACTTCAGTCGATATACCGGGTCTGTGCTCACAAGAGTTAAAAAAATGAGGTCAGATTAATGAAGTTTAAGAGCCGAAAATTTTCACATACAGAATGTATATGTTGAGCCTTGCACCAATTATTTTTGGGACAATTAAACTTTGTTCAATAGTTTTTTTGAACAATTATACTTGTTTGGTAAATTAATATTTTTGGCCGATTATTACTGATGGGAGATATCATTTTCTTAGTTTCAGATGTTTCGCGTGGCTGGAAAAACTGTAGGAAAAGTGTTCGGAATCGGAGGAGCATGTGGTTTAAGTTATATGTACGGAAAATATAATATCACACCACAAGATGTCCCACTTATGGCGATTCGATCAGGCAGATTACCCATCACAGTAAGTTATATGTAAAATATATCTTAAGACTAAAGTCTTTGAAATGTATCGTGGTTTTACAGGAAAAATAACTTTACTTTCATATAAATATAAAAACGACGGCGGTATCTTTTGCATCGAATTTTTCAATTTTGAAATTGCACTCAAAACGCCAATTTTTGTTTTTCACAATTTTTAGATTTATCTTTTTGAAACAAAAAAATCTTTTTTGGGGAAGCAAATTTTTTTGAAACCTAATTATTTTTTAAAATACGGATCATCTGAAGTGTATTGATTTTCAAACGAAGCGTTCTTTCAAAAACACTTTAATGTCGTACAGGTTGTATACAGAAGCTTACTTTCCAAAAAAAATATGTCTTTTTAAAATATATTCTTGGAAAAAAGTGTTTGGCTTTGGTTAAATTCACTGTTAAAAATTTTTTGCCATAAATATAAAAATTGACCACCTAAAACGTTGATTTTCAACAACTTGGTTTGGTCTTTAAAAATCAACATTTTAGATGCTTAATTTTTTTGGCACATATTGTCTCAAGAGTTATTTCAACTGAAGCGAAACGCATGTTTTCCGAAAAAAACTTTTTTAAATTACATTAAATTTCTTTGAAAATAAGATCGTATATAAACTGTCTGTAGAAAAATACTTTTTCCTAAAGGTATTTTTTTTAGGTGCGCAGATTTGACTGAGTCACCACAGACGAACCGTATGAGATATCACAAAACGGTTTTTTGCATTCAACTGGAAACTAAAAATGCTCAGGCCAAAAAAATTTTTTAAGTTTTTTTTGAAAATTTTATCAAAATTCGAGATTTTCGAATGACCCAATATGGGTATGAAATGAAACTAGAAGAAATTCTAAGACTAATGGCTGAAAAATAAATTCCAGAAATTAAGTTTTCTTAAGATTTTTCATAATGACAAAATTTAATTCTTCGATGATGTTGTGTGCCAAATATTACATTTTTGATGTTAAAGAATTCTCTATTGAAATTTGAACGATATAACATGTTTTGCAGGTACTTGTTTGTAATAATAAACTGTATTATTTAAGGGAAATCGCAAATAACCGGTTCAAACCGAGAATTATCGGTGAAGCAAAAAAATACCAAAAAATTTTGGGCTGAGCTTTCTTAGTTTCCAGTTTAATGCAAAAAACCGTTTTGTGATATCTCATACGGTTCGTCTCGTGACAGTCAAATCTGTCGCACCTAAAAAAAACTACCTTAATATTTTCTAAAATTGAGTTTTATTTGTTTTTAAAAATGTTTAGTCTAAAATAGTTGTTCTGGTTATTTCAGCCAATGAGCACATTTTCAGTTTTTTTCACTTGTTACAAATAATATTAGGTTTATAGTATTTATGCTGATTTCCAAAAAATGAAAAAATTGCCTACTGATGAATATGCAGCTGAAATGCCAGATTTTCACGTTCGGACAGCGGAGAAATTATATGATATGTGCTGTGCGAATAAAGGCACTTATATTAAAGTTGGACAACATATAGGAAAGGGAAAAATTATTAAAAAAGGTCACGAGCATTTTCTTGGTTTTTCGATTGGGGACAAATAAATTATAAAAATTTTCAATATCAATATTTTTTAATGTTTCGGTAAATGTTAATAATTTTCAGAATTTTTCTTTATTCTGAACGATTAAAAATAAATAAAAACCTAAAAAAACAGTATCAATAGTGAAATAAAGTACTTTTCGTAACACATTCCTTTTTATATAAATAGGACGGGTCCTTTTGAAAGCACTTCCCTGTAAATAAAATAAAAAATACAGGACTTGATATTAATAGCGAGGGTAGCTTAACTAGTACTGGTCGCATTTTAAGGTTTTTGATGACCAATTAGAATACAAAGAGTTTTAATCATTCAATTTCTGCCCATATTATCATAGAACACAGTCTCATAATAATCTGAAAATTTCATCTAAATGCGACCAGTACTCCCTTAAGGAATTTAAATTATCATACGCGTGCTGAGTGGCTTACGGTCAATAATATTGAAATGAAGTTGTTTTCTCTCGTTAGAGCCAATCAGCATGTGTATGATCAGTTACATTCTGGAGCTTTCCTCGATAGGCGTGTTTTTTTTCAGCGCAACCCAAAAGGAAGTAGCAATTCGGTTCATTTTTTGCTGATTACCGGTCGCTAAACTCTTTGACTTCTCGGCCAAATGGCTGTGCAGGGATTTGATTAAGCAAAAACATTGTTATACAAAAAGACATTTAATAACCTCAAAAAAAAAACTCTTTTTTTAACAAGAAATATTGAACCTTTTAGAACGTTTTTGCGCGTTACATTTTTACCAGTTTATTATTAAATGATAGAAACGACTGCTCAAGACATTAGGATAGTTCTCCACCGAGAACATTAAAGATTGAAAAAATATGCGGCTAAAATATTTATCCCAAGCAGGATTTCGTTAGCCATGATCTAACAGATAATTGTTGTACACTCTAGGCATTGTTAAAAACTTTTTGTCTGGAAAAGACTATGGCTGCGGCTATTCAGAGACTTGTAGTATTCACGAGTTTTTCTCGAAGATGACTCAACCGATTGTGCTGAACAATATCCTAAAATAATCTCTGAGATGACAACGGGTTCGATACATCGCATAGACGGGCTCCGATTTTTGAACCGAGCATCGAAGTCCGGAATTTCCGGTAATGTACCGGTTTCTTAAATCTAAGATTGTCGGTTTTCTGGCCACTGTTGTGTTGATATGAGCTGATTTTTTTACCTTTCTGCTTCCAAATTTTCTGACTTTTTAAGGGTCAAACTTTGTAATATGACCCATTTAAGGTCAACTACAAAATGACTCATGTGGGGTCTTGTGCTACATATCCATCGATGATGAATTCATTGTGAATTTGAATCTGTTGCAAAATAACTATCAGAAATGTAAAATGAACCTCCGTGTCAATTACCGTGTATCTTAGGATTATGCGTTGCTCGATGTAACCTGTAATACAACAACCGTACCCCAATTTTAGCACTATCCCGTCTTCAAATTTACGAAGAATTTTTAGGGGGGTCTTAATTTTGTAAATATGACAACCAAGCGGTGGTGCCAATATTTAACATGACTCCGTTTTCGGTTATCATTACTATCAAAACAATAGGAAATTTCTGCTTCATTCTGTAATCCTAATTACGGGGTTGAATTTAATTTTTGTCGGTGTTTCACGCATCACTCAATTTTTATAGGGTGTATTTCATATTTAATTTATAACAGGCTATAATCGTAGTGATGGCTGTGAAATCACCTCGAACAAAAACTAAAATCAACTCTAGTAATTGAAAAATCTCAAGAATGAAATATGACTCATTTTTCGGATAATAATTATGTCCTAAAATTTATGAGAAGCGAAGTACTAGTAATTTGACTTCATTGGGTGAAATTAAAAAAATCGGATATTAGCTTTCCTAACTATAACAAGGACTTATAACACCATTTGTTTCAGAATTTTCCACGATTATTTTGACGATAAATGGACATTGACTAAATGAATTGTCTTCGGCATCTTTTTTGAATATTTTTCAGTTGATCTGAGGTTCATTCGATTTGGCTCTTTTTCGGTGTTCTCTTTTTTCAGAAGATCTAGATAAATACAATACCATTCAACAATATATTGCGGATGTAGCGTTTCACTTTTTTCTATGATTTCGCTCACAAATAGCAGAATAATTTTTTTTCAATAAAATGTATTTTCGTCTTTCTCTGAAATTGATTGGTGATCAAAGAAGCCTAGTTTAATTTGGGACAACATAATTGGTATAAAAAACTATTGAGCCGTAATTTTACCTCGCTCGGATAGGCATATCTCAACTGGTGATAACCCAATTATCAACTTTCCTAAAAAATAAATAAAATACGGAAACAGAAATATTAAACAAGGATCCCAAAAATCCATCGTCATATTACATTCTTGAGAATTTTTTTAATATAAGTCAGAATGAGAATGAGAATGTTATATCAATAGGTCGTTTGTTCCTGCGGAACACAACCATATAATTAACCCTAGCCTTCCCCAACAAACGTCTTGCATCGTTTTCACCGTGTACACTGGACACGATTGTACCTAACCCTAAATCTAATCCTTTAAACATGCAGAAATATTTGTCTTCACCGAAAATTATGGTGTACACTTGGGCATGGCAAAACTTTTTGACGTAAAAAAACTAGGGTTAGGTGCAAGAAGAATGGGTTCGCGGAACCCTACTATTCTCCCTCACCCTATTTTTTTCCTGAACAACAGTTTTGCTCGGTTCTGAACCGTGTACACTGGACCCGAATTAGACGGTGTGAAGTTTTAATTAGCATCCATCTCGGATTGTATAGCATAACTTATGCTTCAGTGAAGTTGTGCGCTTATCACGCATATTGAATTATTCTCCAATAATAAAAATTTCAGCTAGATCTAAAAAAATTGAGCTTGAATAGGAAATGATGCAACTAATGAAATTAAAGCTTGATGTTCTTGACTTTGAAGGGACGCGAACGTAATTTTGGTGTCGTGAAATGAATAAAACAACATGTGGCTAAAATTCAGGCTTGGCCTGATATATTTCACGTGACCAAATTCTCCAGTGATCTCCACATTTTCATGATTTTTGGCATATATATTTTACGTTCGAACAGCACTAGCACGAGTCTCGAATTGAATTCCACACATATACCTTTTATTCTCACCCAAGCCCTAATTTTCGTCTACAAACAGTTTTGTACCATGGAGACGGTTTGCTGTACGAAGTATGACAATTTTATTTTCGAAGCATTTAAGATTATACTTATGTGAAATTGTGCGCGGATCACCGAATGCGATTTTTATTTCAAAAAGTAATTGCAAAAATTAACAATATTTTTGGAACCCTCTGAAATTTTTATGAGGACAGTTTTGTTAAAAAATGTTTTTTTTGCTGAAAATGTTTTTTGTTGAAAAATGTGTTTTTTATTAGAAAATGTTTTGTTAATAAATGTTTTTTGTTAAAAAATGTTTTCCCGTATTTTCTCAAGATTCCGCCTTTTTTAGCTGATCACCGGTCAGTCGATCGGTAAGAGACGAAGTCTATCATGGGTATTGACTCTGGGATACAATCATAATTTTTTGAATCGTATTTACCATTTTCGAGAACAGTCGCTCCGATTGCGGGTTGCGCTAAAAAAAAACCCCGCCATAGCAAAAATTTTACACGTTTTTTTGACGTTTTCCTCTAAATCGTTGAGTTCTAATCTTTCGTATTCACAAATGTGAAATGAAATTTCATATTTTAACCTTCTAAGGTGCTATGGAATATTTGTTACCCATTCAATATATTGATCGTTTCAAAACGCTGCATTCCGACGCCCCCAGATCCACAGAAAAGGAGATCCGTCAAGTCATAAGAGAAGAACTCAATCTAGAAATTGAAGATTTATTTGACGAGTGGGATTGGGAACCACTAGGGGCAGCATCGCTTGCACAGTGCCATCGGGCAAAACTAAAAACTACAGGCGAAATAGTTGCAGTCAAGGAAACGAGATAATATAATTGATAAAAAAGATAGATTCACTTTAGTATGGTATTTTTAATGCAACCCATCGTTCTCAGCATGAATCAAGCTGCATGATTAATAAAATTTCATAAAAGATTTCGAAAAACAGATTTTTGTATCATGTAGCAAAGTAAATTTGTGACTTGGAAAACTTTTTGCCAAGTCAACCGGTTCACTGGTAATAGATCTTTGAAATTACCGGTTTTCCTCAGGCAAAACTTGGTGGTTTTCGAAAAATATATTTTTTTTCACAAATAAATCAATCGGAATTTTTTATTTCCACACTTCTGGTAATTTATAACAGTAGAGTGTTGTTAGTTAAACGGACAGGTTGGTAGAATTGGTTTGCGTCAAAAAGTCCTGCTAGCGTCTGTTCAAACGGGCAGTTTTGGGGTGCAAACTGTTCGTTACGTTTTAACGGAAAATTTGAATGGTCAAACTGCCCGTTTAAACAGACGCTAGCAGTAATTTTTGAGCCACACCAATTCTACTAACCTGTCCGTTTAACTACACTTTACTGTACCACATAGAGACCGATTTTTTTCAAGAAGACAGACATTTTGATTAAAATAACCGTTTAAAATGTGCCTATTGAGATTCGCTTTTTTTTTCCATATGAAAAATAACTCGGGTACATGATTCAAAAAACCGTTTGTCGATATCTCTTATGACATCCTAGTAATCATGCTGAGAAGGTTGCATTAAAAATACCTAACGATTCACTTTTTGAAAGGGTTTCGATTATTCAAAATTATAAAAAGTCGATAATTTATTATCAGAAAATAAAACAACTTGAATATTATCAAATCTAGAATCTGAAAAGTTAACATTTGAGGTCTTTAAGTTTTTATTTCTTATACAAACTGTAGAACTGCCAATTTTAAAATAAAGTTCAAAGACATTTTATACTTTTGAAAATTCACACAGTGATCACATGGTGTTTTTTTTTAATGTATGCTTCACTTTGAAAGCGTGCAAAGTAAATACTGTCGTGTGTGTGTCTTTAAGGACAAAACGCCCGAAATTTGTCCAAATTTACCGTAATTTTGAAAATTATGAAAAAACCTGTTGGTCTACAAAAACAAAACAGCGAATTTTTCAAAGATTATTTCTATTTTCAAATACCATAATAATATAGCGGGTCATAATAAAAAAATATTTAAGTAGATATGTCGCCGTTCGGCATATTCAGGACTTCAATAAATAGAGAGATACAAGACGATTATCGAAATACAATACGTATTATTTAAAGGATAGATAAAACGTCTTTTTTGACCGTAGTCAGAAAACAAAAAATAAAATTAAAAAATTACCTTCAAATATATTCAAAAATATACTGATATCTTTCATTTAAAATATAAAATGATCCTATTTGAGTACGTTGTTGTCTTATTTCTACAATTATTAAACTTTCTAGAATCTATATAAGAATGTTTTTGAATTTGTAATTAATAATTTAGTTTTGAGTATACACACAGATAAAGAGACCTGTATATTTAAAAATATTTTCTATATTCCCTCTTGTTAAACTTTAATTGTAGTCCTGATGATGCAGAACGGCAAAATATCGATTAAAAATGAGTTTATTTCGAAAAAACTAAAAAAAAATATATAAAACAATAAAACTAGAATTTCAAAACTATTAGCTCGATGTTCAGGTTCAACATGCAGCGGTACGACATTCAGCGCAGCTTGATTTGCATCTTATGGAGTTGGGGGTTTTACAAGCCGAGCAAATTTTTCCGCAATTCAAACTTGGTTGGTTGGGTAGGACTACAAGACAAAATTTACCTAGAGAACTTGATTTCCTTCACGAAGCTGAAAATGCAGAAAAAGCTAGAACACAATTGAGTCACTTTAAGGAGGGGATCCCGAATAAATAATAAAAAAAATATTTAGTGATTTTTTAGATAATTACGTTTAGGATGTCATACCAACAATTGAGGTGGGAAAAGTGGAATTTTGATGTTTTAATTGGTTAATTTGCAAAAAATTAGTTTTAGCAATCATTTATGACATTTTGAAATTTTCTGTCCCTAATATGTGAAATTACCAAAATCAATATCAGATGTGCATCCAAAATTTGGGAAAGCTATTTTGAAAGATTTTTGCAAATCATCTGAAAAAATCCTTTGAAAATGTTTCTAAATTTTTTTGAAATCTCAATGTTTCTAATGCCCAAAAATGGGTACCAAACAAAAGCTTAAATTTTTTTAGAACTTGAGCATTTTCTTTGAATTTTTGATTTCAAAATTTTAGTTCGAAGATTTTGATAATTTTGAAATTGTTTTTAAGTTTAATTCTTTCAGATTTCCCCTCTTGTACGACCGCGTAGTTTTGTGAAACTTTTTTGTATTTTAAAGCCGTTGCGATGGTTTGAAACTGGTACATAAAATATTTTTGAAATATTTTAGATAAAAAATATAAAGAAAAGTATTTTTTGGGCTACACTACATAAATGTGTGTCGAGAACTTTTTCCATATGTACAGATAATTTTGTTAGATTTTCGATCCTTTATTTCAGTGGTTAAAAATCCCAAAATTTTATCTAGAACATTCTACTTCTCGACTTTTAGTAATGGAATATTTGTCTGGTTGTCAAGTTAATGATAAGGCCGAAATGCAGCGCCGCGGCATCTCTTCCGACCAGACAATGAAAAGAGTCACTGAAATGTATTCGGAAATGATTTTTAAAATTGGGTTTATTCACTGTGACCCACATCCAGGGAATATTTTAATTAGAAATGGACCCGATAAACAGGCTAGGCTCAAATTTGAAGAAAAAATCGATTTATTTTGTAGAAAATTTTTATTTCTCAAAAAAATAAAGTTCGAACAAAAATTATTGATCTTCCCAAGACGCAATGTTTACTTCAAACGAACAAGCTTTTTTTATATTAACAGAATAAATGAACATATACATGATGTCACGTTTTAACTGGCATATTCAGTGCTGGGGTAACATGAAATCACAAGCGCTGATTGGCCAGTTCTGTGTTAGATAAATTTCTGTGCAATCAGCAAGTGCGATTTCATGTTATCCCGGAATTAAGTATAATACTCCCGGAATTTATCATATGCCAGTAAAAACGTCACATTCTACATTCTGTATATATTTGAAACATTAAAAAAAAACTTACAAATTTTCGACTTTTCAAAATTTATAGAGCATCGCATAATTTGTGAACGAAATTTTGGCGAATTCATCAGGTCAACGGTTTCTACTCCAAGTTTCCCACAGACTGTCACGTTCTTAGCATTATTCACGGCGTTCAAAAATGCCCAACCTTTCCGGTTGATTGTGAGAAAATTTATGGAACAATTTCAAAAATAAAATTCTGGTCAAAAATAAATTCTCATATTATTAAAATTGAATTATCTGAATATACCCATTGGTAACAATTTGGTTGTATATTTTTTCGAAATTTTTTTTGCAGATAAATTCGAATTTAAAACCGGAAAACTTTGCTTTGAGCCAAATGTGACTTCTTTACCCATCAAATATCGTTATTTTTTATAAGTATAGGAGTTCCTTAAAGTTTCTGACATCTTCTATGTCAAGTACAAAAGCAAAGTTTTGTATTCTCTTATTATCGTATAAAATAAATTTTCTCGAAATGAATTCGAGTGAATGGGAGTTTTTTTCGAAAAATATCACCAAAAAATTCTTTGATGTGGCTTTTTTAGGGAAACCCACCTTTTTCAGCATAATAACTCGAAGGCTATAAGAGATATCGAGAAACGATTAGTTTTTTTCAGGTCAACCGGTTCACCGCGGTGCACCGGTAATTGATTTTCGAACCGGTTCAGGAGTTCGAATCGCAATAGACGCAATTTCTTCTGCATATTTTAATCGAAATATATTTCTACTTGATAATAATCGGTCTCTATGTGGCAATGGATTAACAAAAGTGTGGAAATAACAAAATTTCGTACGGCATATTTCCGAAAAAGAAATATTTTTTGAAAATTCCCATGTTTTGCCTTAAAAAACCCTGCAATTCCAAAGCTTTGTTACCGGTGAACTGGTTGACATAAAAAAAATGAATAGTCACAAATTTACTTGTGTACATGATTCAAAAAACCGTTTGTTGATATCTAGTATGGTTTTCGAGTTATTATGCTGACAAGGGTGGGTTCCCCTAAAAAAAGCTACCTGAGAAATCTACTGTCTTTAAGTTTCATACTTAGTTCAATTAAGTTTTCAAATTACCTGCAAATTTGAGCTTATTTAAGCCTGAAGTCGTTTTATTGGACCATGGTTTATATGAAACTATTACCGACGAATTTAGATTTAATTATTCGTTATTATGGAAGGGCATAATAGAAGGTAATTTAAGCTCTATTAGAATGGCAGCCAGAAAACTAAACGTAGAAGACCTTTTTCCACTTTTATCAGCAATGGTTGCCGGAAGAAGTTGGCAAAGTATAAAACAAGGTAAATATACAAGGTGTATATATAAAAATAAGTCACGAGAAATGAAAAAAGTTTTTTTTTCAAATAATTTTTTCTTGTTCAAAATTTTTGAAATTATTTTTTTTCTAAAATCATGGTTTAGGCATTAAGAATCCTCTATTTATATTTTTAGCGCTCTTGTGCAGCGAGAGTGATTTTTCTCAAAATGGGTTAAATTCTAGAGATGGCGCTAGGACGAAAACCGCGCACCGCAGAGATGCGAGACTAGCAC
>SCLH01000926.1:0-31135 GCA_004367855.1 Oikopleura vanhoeffeni
TTTCAAAAATAAATTCTCGAGCGAATTAAATGATTAAAAAAATTTCTCAGGCTACATTGTAGAGAATATTTTTCTGACACAATTAAACGGGCATATATGTAATTTTCGGATACGGTGGAGTATGAAGTTAAACTTCAATGAAGAGAAAAAGCAGCAATAAGGTTATATGCATTTAGCGGTTGGTTTTTAGAATATTTGCT
The DNA here is from genome assembly GCA_004367855.1 of Oikopleura vanhoeffeni. Classification (NCBI taxonomy): domain Eukaryota; kingdom Metazoa; phylum Chordata; class Appendicularia; order Copelata; family Oikopleuridae; genus Oikopleura; species Oikopleura vanhoeffeni. Next base: position 201 of record SCLH01000926.1, read on the forward strand.
TTAGAAATCTTATATCAATTTAAACCATTTCAAGGTTACGAACTACAATGTGCATTGAAAACATAGATGGTCACTTAAATTCTCAAACAAAATATATTTGAGTTTTTAATAAAGGGACTTATTCTCTCCAGCAGCATGCTGGAAGCACCAACCAAGTCCCTCTAAGTGGCCTCGGTGCATTTTGACAGATACGGGATCATGGGCATGTGTGATGAAGAAACTTTCTACTTGGTTTATATATTTCTTCTCACATAATACGCATCAAAATGATGATTTCAATAATCCAGGCAACTTTTGTAAACTAAGAATTATTCGAATTATTGCTTTTAGAAGAAAATTTTGAAGTTTAAATTAAACTTTCCGAAATTCGACAAATTATAAGAAGATTTTTGAAAAAGTTGCCGACATTATCAAAAAATGGCCTTATTTCGTGTTCAATTAGTGTTTTTTTGCATTATTTGTTTCAAATCAAACGAAAAAAATCTGAATATGGCTACTTTCACCTTTTTTGCGTAGGTGACCACAATAATTTTTTTATATGGCTATTTGGAAAAATCATATGCACACTTTTTTTGAGATTTTTTGGTCGAAACTTTTTGGAAATATTTTGAAGAAATTTTCCTCGATTTGCTGGTTCATAATTTTCAAACTAAATTTTTCTGGAATCTTAGCTGAAATATCAGGATAGCTCCACTTCACTATATTACCTAACATGGTTACGGGTTTTGTTGGTTCGCTCTTGTGTTATCTCTGATCAAAAAACTTTTTTTGAATGAAAATAACAGCGTTTGCGAAATGCATTGCTATAGTTAAATATAGGCAAAATGTATATTATTTTACAAAAAACATTTAACTCACGAACGGTACATGCGATTTCTTTTCTCTTTTTCATAAATCATCCTCGATTAACTAAGTAAAATTATAGCCTGACAAAATTTTAATAATTTTTTATAGATTTCTCGCAATCACTATTTTATGCTGATTTAATGCGCGCCATTATTACATTCATTAGGCTAAAAATTGAAATATTGAAAAAGGAGCAAAAATCTTAAAAATTATAATATTGAAATACTTTCATTTATAAAAAGACATACTAATTTATTTATCTACGTTTTGATTTATTATCATTCTCAAGATGAAGTCTTATTAAAGCTGCAGAGTTTAAAATTTAAACTTTAAATATCAAAAACATTTTAATATAGATAAAATAAACAAATCGAACATTTTATTAGACTTTAAAATAATTTAAATGCCTTTTGATCGATTTGGTCGTTCAATTTAGTGACTTTCATTTAGTGTAACTTTTTGCTGTGATTATTATTCTTTGTAATTTGAGACTATCCTATGGCTAGAATTTTAAATAAATAAATTATTTTTGCAAGCAAATCCGATATTCTAGAACTAGTTATTCGATAGTAAAATTTTTTTTTTGCTTGCAATCAATTTTTTATGTGCTGGATGGTTGAATACAAGAAAAATATACCAAATTAGAGACCGTGGTCGAAAATAACTACTGCACCCACAATCCCTTAAGCATTTCTCAGCTGGTTAAAATCACCGGCGCATTAGCAATTTTGTACTTCTGTGAAATTTATTCAGCGAAGTGTGAAATCTGTTATAAAATAAAATCGACCCTCTAACGGTTGCTTTTTAGGAAATCACGAATTGGCAAAGTGTGCCCATCGAGTAATTTTTATGTGGTATTTAATACTTTATTTAATACTTTAGTTAGAAAGTTAAAAATAATTAAGCTCAAAATTACACTTTTTATTTAGTATGACTAATACCAAATTAGAAGTGTAATTTCGGGCTTAATAATGTCATATCACCCTATTATAACCCTTTAACACATACATGTGAATCTAGGAATGTGCGGGTTAAGGAGTGTGAGGAGTGGCCTCATGATTGGCCCCCTCGGGAGTGGCTCTCCTGACACTCCTCAACCCGCACATTCCTAGATTCACATTTATGTGTTAAAGGGTTTTAAAAAATTCAAACCGTGTGAGTATAAACTCAGCCTGTTTTGAAACACTGGTTATACGGTATAAGTTATACCGTATAAGTTATATAGCTATATAGGCTATACCTAATAACTTATACGGTATGACTATTATTATACTGCTAGTAGGCTACTAAATATTCAGTTGGATTTTTGGTGACACGTTCAACGAGACTTCAGGTCCAAAAATTAATAAAACATTTTGTTTTATGGTTGAAACTAAAATAGTTATATCATATTATGGCATTCATATTATTTTAGTCAAACACATAGAACAAGTTTTCTTATGAGTTTACAACCTCGTAAAGAATTGTTATGAAATATATTTATGAAATTTCTGGTAACCCACCTAAACTTTAAATTGACCATCTATTTTTTTTATATCACAAAAAAAATTCGGCGATATCCTCTTTTGCCATGTCGGTAAGATTTGATCCCTCAAAAATTCGGAGATGAGAAAACGACGCGTCATTTGAAAACGAGTCATCCGATTTAGTTCTTAGAAAGCTCAAACTGAGTACAATTATCTAATCAATATAAAAATTAGAAATTGGTTGTAATCGGACCACTGATTTTTTATTTATTTTTCTAAGATTACTGAAATTGTTTAATTATTAGTTTTTGTTAAAAATAGAAACAAAGGTCTTAGAAAAAATAAAAACAATGGTCTGATTTGACCACATTTTTATTTTGTATGTTCACTAGATATTTGTGCACAGTTGATATCTAACAACCTAATCGGCTGTGTCGTTTTTTGAAAACCGCGTTGTTTTCTCCCCCCCCCGTGTTTTGAGGGATCATTCTTTCGATAGGGGCAATAAGGATATTGGGGCTTTTCGGGCAAAATTGGCACTTTCGGCGATATAAGGACAGAAATAAACGTTGTCAATCAAAAATTAAAAAACGCCTTGGCGTCCGAAATGACGTCATAATTTGAAAAGTTTCTCAATGTTATAAAGAGTTTTACAATAAGTTAATATAAAACTGAATTCCAAAATGTGTTGAATTACGTACTCTACCAAACGCAATCAAATACAAACTCAAATAAGTAGATTTGGGAAATGATATCTTCAAATATGACGTCATTCTAAGTATTTTAACAATCTGTTCTAAACCCCCTCACTCAATTGAGTATTGATATCCCCTTCAGGCACCAGAGCCAGTTTATGGCTCGACTTTGATCTCATATTATCAGAAAAGTAGAAGTGTTAGCGATAAAATTGTTGTCAAGTCATTGAGATTAGGGATAGACTAACATATTTATATAAAAATAACATAGATGGGTAAATGGTAAAATGTACAACAAGTGAAATGTGAAAAAAGTGAAAATGTGAAACAAAAAGACAAAAAGGTAAAAAAACATTTAGAAAGGGTAAAATGTCGATATAAAAAGGGTAAATGTTAAAGATAAAATGTAAAACAAAATGAAGGAAAATAAAATGTAAATATAACTTTAATAAAAAACTAAGTTAAAAATTGTAAAAAAGTTATCCTGGGGGGTAAAATGTAAATATAAAGGGTAAAATGGGAAGGAGAAAAAGTAAAAACTTAAAAGGGGAAGAAGAATAATGGAACATTAATCATAAATTAAGAATAAATATTATTAACAAAATTAGAAAATATAAATAAATTTGAAATCCTCCAGTCCGTTTTAGTTCTAAACACTGACATGTTTCGATTTTAATTTCCGAAAGATAATTAACTTTGATGAACCCTTGTAGCATATAAAAAAAGTTCCGCCAACAGGCACCAGAGCCACACTTGTGGGCCTACTTTGAATGTTGTTTCAGAAAGCTAAAGCAGTTGAATTTGAATTTTTTCTGCATAAGGAATTTGAGAGGTAATATTTCGTCTCCCGAAATTTTATATTGTAAGAATTACCTTTTTAGTTCTAGGAAAATAAAGTGATAAAAGCAAGGTATACCATCATCCACGTGATACACGGTCACAGTTGTCTTCACCAATGACACTTTCCGTCGGAAACGATGCACAAGTATCTGCTCTAACGTCATCGTTTTGTCGCTTTGATTTATATCGCATACATCAAAATAATTTATCAAATAAGTCAAAAATTTTGATGAAAAGCATGATTTCGAAATAAAATGTTTATTTTCCCTTTAAAGCAGATTATTACACTTTTTATCATTTTCAAGTTAAGAGTAATGAAGATACAACGGTTGACAGCTTTTGAATGCCAAAATTCACTTTTATAATATTAAATTTTCATGGGATACTTGAAGTTGAACATTGAAATTTCAACTCCAAAAAAAATATCTGCCGGAGATACCAATAAATTGTATTCAACTGTTATGGCAGTGCACACAAACACTTTCCTAAAAACTGGCTAATCTTACACTCTGTATTCTATGCTTAATCTGCAAGTAATTTTCAGGAAGAAAACATAGGGCGAAAAATCCTTATAAATCAACACCCCTGCAATCTGGAACCAAACATTCGAAAAAAATAATAATAATTTTTCGGAACCGAATAAATTCTTTAATGTGTTTGAAAGAAAAGACTTCCGCATCCCCGTTTTTCCGCCGTTTTTGAATGATTTTTAGGTATGCTAAGAGCCACAACATGTGGCTCTGTGCTCACAAGGTTAACTGAGTCGATCATTATTAAGGGGACCCTAATTGAGGGTGTTATTGGAAAGAACAAAAGGTAGATTGAGACCCCCACAAACTCCTTAACTGTATTAAAGTCTCCGATTGTTTTATATTTCGAAAAAATTCATGATCTTAAACAAGAAATAGTATTGAAAACCCGCAATCAAGATTTACATAAATGATGGGACTTTCAAAAGTAGTTCAGAAGGAGGATTAAAAAAGAATTCAGATTTTTTGAAAACCATATATATAAAGTGAAAGATATTTTACACGAAAAACTTTGAACTATTCAATTTTGTGTAATGTCAAAAAAAAACTAAAAAATATTGATGTAAATATTATGGTTTTCAAAGGACACCGTGAATTTATTTTTTAAAACCATGAAACTTTTCCGAAAAAGTTATAAAAACCATATTATTCAAGTCGAAAAAGATTTTACCGGAAAAGTTTAGATAAGTCAATTTTCAATTAATTCATAAATAATCCGAATAAAAAACATTTGGCCTTAAATTTATGTTTTTCAAATTTCGATAAAGGATAATCGCTTTATGATCTTGTATAGATTTAGAGTCATGAGAATATTTTTTTGATTATTGAGATTGATAATACACACGTTATAACAGAAAGATAAAATTATCCTGCAACAAAAATGAAATATTTGAACAATCGACAGTATTCAGATCGGACAACTGGCCATAGGATTAGACGCGTGGTGTTAAAAGCGAAGTAGGGATCATTCGATACAACGTAAACAAATTTCTCTAATCCGTCAAAAAAACAAGCAGTTGGTTTTACCGAATATAACATTTTCGGAGGCGTAAATTCTCAGCAGCTTGACTCAAGTAGAAATGATGTTTCAAAATTAAAACAATCACGTTGTGCTGCCATTTTTAAATAGAAAAAGAAAAACATATTGTTTTTGATGGCACTTAAGGACATGAAATACGCAAATGTGGCTTTAAATCACATACATGCGCAGTTGAAAGATAAAACACTTGTGCGCGGGTTAAATTTATTATATAACCGAGACGTTGGGCTTTAATAAAGAATAATTAATCTAATTAAAATTCTCAAAAATCGAAACAAGAATTTTCCAGAATTTGATTTGTCGCGTTATATTGAGCGGAAGACTCGAAGGCCGCAAACCGAACTCAGGGTGACAGTTGGTCCGGGCCTCTCATGAAGAGCCAAAGCAAAAATTTCTTGATCATGTTTACAAGTTACTTCGAGAAAATATCTTCATCTACCCGATTATTTGCACAAACTAGCAATAGTCAAAGTAGGATCAACAAAGCCTTCGCAATTAATATTAAGCAAGTTTGTCAAGAACCAGAAATCAATTTTGCGTAATTCCGGCTTTTTTTGTGTGAGTAGATCCGCTGATTACAATTTGAAAATAAAAAAAATTCTTTACACCCCATCATCCAAAGCACTAACAAACTACTAAGAAGCAAAAAACCTTCATAAGGTCTATCACAAAATACAGACTGGCACCAACCTCCAGATCACTTAAATTATTGCAAATTTATGAGACCGAGAAAATATGGCCCAGATATGAAACTTGTTAAGTTATACTGTGCTTATTATCTACTTTACACTTTGAGATATCTCCGGCCTCACTTCTAAAAACCACGTTGTAACAGCGACGATTTACACAAAAGATTACTAGAATAAGAGAGAATATAGTATAATTAAAGGGAAAGGGTCTCGTATACAAATTGGTATTGAACAATATGTTCGATTACGATGCCCAAGTTAATACAAATTTTTTTGATTTTATCCTGAGAAAACCATTTCGCGACGCAAACCGCGTGATCAACATGTACTGTTAAGAGATACCGAATCAGCCCAATTCACACTCACTAACGTGCACCGCGCACGACAATCAGACCAATAAATATAAACCGCCGTGAGACCAGGTCGGCGCGTCCGAGCTAAAATATCTGCTTGGAAATACCGAGCAGGTCGCGAGCAAACCGATATCAGATCGGGTTTGTTTCGAACCGATCCGATCCGACTTGACTTTTCAAATCGGAGCTTACCGAACCGACCAGAGGAGAACAATTTTCAACTCGGGTCCGAACCGATCCGATCCGATCTTGTAAAATTTGTAGGCCCAAAATTTCCGACACGAACCGATCTTGAAAATCTGCTCGATATGCCCTGCCCGGGTGAGACTACCACCATCGCGTTTTTGGTGCAAAAATTCAATCAATTTGGCCAAATAATTGAGGAGGACATTACCCCCAATAGCAAATTTTGCTGCTTTGCATCAATTCCGAAGCTAGGTAACAAATTCAACACAAAATCCATTATAAATAACAAACCAATAATGTCAAAAAAAAATCCCACGTTTTTTCGAGAGCCTCGGGTTTAAAAACTTTTCAAAAAGTGAAATATTTTATTCACATGTATATCATTCGCATAACCGCCCAAAATGGCGCCCGAATGGCGTTTGATGTGAGAGAATATATCATGGTGGGTGAGGAGGGGTTAAGTGCCCACAATTTAACTTTAATATGATTGCGTCATTAAAGAGTCGCAAAAAAATTCAAATCAAAAACAAAGTTATAAATTACCGCGTGACCAAAAAATTGGTCACCAAAGCGCGCGCTTTAGTGCCCTCAATTTGGTCACTTAAAGGCACTCGTGCATCACTGATTAAGCAAGCCATTATTAAACGTAATAAATGAAATTTTTCCATTATATAAACATTTTTTACATTTTCCATGGAATAATATTTTTTACATTGACTCTTTACATTTTCCTCGAAACATTTCACTGCGAATAACGTTTTTAAATGATTTAGTGATCTAACATTTCACCATCAAATATATTTTTTTACCATTACCTTTTGATCAAATTTTTATTTTACATTTACCTTTAATCTTTACCCCAAAAAAGGAATGTAAAATTACATCTTTCACTTTTTAATTTTACATTGACCCTATATAAAGGGTAGGCGGTCGCTAATTGTTCTTCGCAATCCACTTTACCAATAACGAAACAGCTCGAAAACTTTGAGAATGCAGCCATATGTAGATCTACTTATCTTACACAAAAAAAAGATAAAGAAAATTTTTGGCCGATCCCAGGACCACCAGATAGCGAATCTAGAACACTAATCAAATTCAAAATCTCATCTCCTCCTAGAGCTCGCATACGCATTCAGCCAAACTTGTTCTCAACAGGAAAAATTACGCTGTGATGGCGGATCTTGAATTTCCACTAGATTAATTTCTAGAACCGACGAAAAACCGCCTAATTCCAAGGTTTCGCTATACAAAATCTCATCTCCTCCGATGTACATTTCAGAACTGAGTATTAATTTGAGAAAAGATGTAAAAATCTGTTTTGTTATTTTGATGGAGAAGAATTTCAAAATGTTTTTGTGAATTCTAGAAAATCGCATTTTAGTAAACCGGAAGTGAAATCTTGGAAAATGAAAGTCGTCGGATTTAGTCGAAAGTACCACCAAATTAAGCTTGAGTTTCAGTGACAGAAAAATCTGCTTACAGCTTTTTATTTGAGTTTTTCTGGTCGAAAAGTGGATTTCAATGTTTTCCAAAAAAAAAACTCAGAAAAATTCTGAAAAAAAAGAAAATTTCAAGTGTTCCATAGCAATTTGCTACTATAGCCCCCCCAATACCAAAAAAGAGTGCGACTGGCTGCCCCCTAAAACCAAAGATGGACATATACAATTCCGCTGTGACAGAGTGAATTATTTTGAAATAAAAGATTTTTTTTTAATTTGTGATTTTAGAACAATTTACTCTCAAAAAACTAAGAAGTCAGTCAGAGACCTCAGAACAAAAAACTTAACTGTTGAAGATTGAGAATTTAATTTTCTTAAAAGTCACTTCCTCAGAAATGACATTCAATTTCTGGTTTCTAATTACCAGTTGTTTTAAGGTTTTTAAAGTATGATAAAATATATTTCGAACAACTCATCAAATTTTTTTTTACGGTTTTTAAATAAATCGCGAACTCTATGGGCGATTTAAACTTTGACCTTCTATTTCAATTATTTTTGTCCTTTCCGGTCTTTTCAGAAAATTAAAGCCACTTTTATGGCTCTGTGCCTGAGAGCGTTAAAAACTCGTGAAATTGCGTGAGTTTTTTCGGCCATATTTGACCTCTCCTGTACTTTAACTGTAAAATTAAAAAAGATCTAAACTTTTTTCAAAATTCTTTGAAAATTTACCTGAAATCCGCATCTGCAACACATTTAAATTCACAGTTTCCATTATCTAAATGACATCTTGAAAACAGCTGACAAGTCCTTCCATCATCCGAAAGAATAAATCCTGGGCTACAACCACAAGTAGCGCTCCCACTGATACAATAATGTTCACAGTTATTTGACAAGCATCTATCAGCTTCACAGGTTTTACCGTCTTGATTTAAAACGAGGCCTTCGGGACATTTGCATTCTCGCCCAGGGGTTTTATTAACGCATTCATGGGTACAATCTCCATTGTTTATTCGACACTCATTGTAATCTAAAGACTGGGTAACCAAACAAAAAATGGGTCGATAGTTAAATGTTTACAAAGTAAAATGTATAAATGTAAGATTTTGAATTTTTTGAACAGCTTAAAATAAAACTTTTAGAATTCAAAATTAAGCGAACTTCAGACGCAATTGTCAGATAAAAATCTTCATAAGTACAAGCTAAAAATATTTTTATTGTGCTGTATATATCGAAGATCCTGCCTAGTGTAATTTTTATCTTGAGCGTCATCAATTCGATAAAGTGGCCAATCAAATCGCGGGATTCTTGAATTGAGTCGACAATCGGGTGATTGGACACTGGCTCAAAGTGATGACGCTCAAGATAAAAATTACACTAGGCAGGATTTTCGATATACAGCATGTGTTTTTTTTAATTGTGAAATGAAAATTGTTATTTAGGTAATTACGGCCAATAAAAAATGGGAACTAAGTGGATTATATTTTCAAACCCGTGACATCGGCTATAGCTTGGCTTTAAAAATAAAGTCCACCTAGTTACCATTTTTAATTGGCCGTAATTACCTAAATGACAATTTTCATTTCGCAAGTAAAAAAAACACATTCTGTAGGGTGTTACAGCAAATTGTCGACCACCGTGAAATTTTTTAAAAACCAGAAATATGGGTTAATTGAGGGATTTAGATCATTTTATTTCGTCATACGGTGTGACTCATACCGAATTCCAAAGCTCAATTTTCCAACCCGAAAAAACGTTTTTAAATGTCAAAAATCAAGATTTTGCGTAGGCGGGCTTAATAAAGTGCATAAATATTATGAAAAAACGGTTTGCGGAAATTTTCTCATGACATCTTCATTATTCTTCAGAATCTCTTACGCCATCATAAAACAATCAAAAAACAATTAACTTTTGGCATGGCGGCCATTTCGAACATTTTGAAGTATGCCCGCGAGCCAATTTCATTAATTGGCCCAAGCGCTCCACGGTTCTGAGCGTTAATTGGTGGAGCGATTAATACTTATTAGGAATTATTAGGGTTTCAACAGGAAGTCTGAAATTCCAAGGCCAATCAAAACAGACACCTGCCGGATATTCAATCCGAAAAAAATAAAATGCACCTCGTGAATGCACCTCGTGTCCAGAGTGGACGTATTTATATGTTTTAAACGGCCTTGGAGGATGGTATTTACGACAAACTATCATAGAAGCCCGGGGCTTCAAGCCCCTCCCTGGCATTTTTTGGTAAAATTTAGCGTAAATGTCTTTCTTGTTGGTCAATTTCAACATAAAATTAATAGGAGCATTAACTGGTAATTTTCTCTCATTTTCTGAATTTTGACAAAAGAAACCTTCGTCAGACCAAATATTCACGTCTCTCTAATATTTAAACAAAAATCTTGCATCCTAAAAATAAATCGTAAGTCACGGATTGCTTGTCTGATCAGAATCGTTCTTACAAAAGTAACGGATTTATTTTTTCAAAACGGATCTCCCTGGTTTTCCACGGTACAACTATGATTCATAGTCTTTGAACGACTAGAACGCGGGAAGTTGATTTCTATATCATTTAAAAAATCTTGAAGTTGGCTTGAATTGTGCGCCCTGACGAGAACTTTCTTTAGAGAATAGTCGCAAAATTTACGCAACGCGATTTATTGATGATTTATGGCAAAATTACGTAATTTCCTGGAAACTTGGCATTTTCTCAATATTTGTAACGCCATTATCAACGTCATGCCAAACATTTTTTTTATTTTTTTGGCATGTGATATGTGCGCCCTGACGAGCGCTATCTTTATGGAATAGTCGCAAAATTTCCGCAACGCGATTTATTGATGATGTACGGCAAAATGACGTAATTTTCTTGAAAAATGGCATTTTCCAATATTTGTAACGCAATTATCTTCTAAAATAATGGTTCAAAAAATTAAACTTATCAGCGTTGGAATCGCAAGATTTAAACGGACAAGTCTATAGCAATAATTCTCTTTTTTGGTGAGGTCGATTTTTGGGCCAATGAGAAACCTTGCTTTTTTCGAAAATTTTCGAAATTTGAAAAAAATATTTGGTCTTCGAAATTTTTTTCACAAAATTTACTATTCCGTTTATTCATAACTATCACATAATTCAAGTGGCTCATTTGCTGTAACACCCTAGCTGGATATCATTTTCAAATAATTCCATTATATCCCAAAAAACCTGAATTCGGAAATTTGATATTTGTATTGATTCTATTAATTTAATAGATCAATACAATACATGTAATAATTTTTTATCATTATGGAGAATTTTATTTAAACCATCTGATTAGGGTGTCACCGGTCGAGGCTGATATAGAGACTGAGAGGGTTATTAAAAATTCCTAGGTTACCATTCCTAATGATTTTTACAGAAAAAAAAAGAAAAAATTTTTGAAAAATTTCCAAAATTATTCGAAATTTTTTTCAAAATTTTTCGAAATTCGTGATTTTCAAATGACCGGAAATGACCCAATATGAGTATCAAACGAAATTTTTTTTAATTCCCAACTTTTTCTGGGTGAAATCGACCGGTGACACACTACATCTGACACCGAAAAAATTTTTAAGTGTCATAATCTAGAACTCTCGTTATCGTCTATTGAAATTAAAATCTCACATTTATACATTTTATTCTATATACATTTAACTATTGAATTAAAAAAATGTCAATCTCATTATTTTTCTGATTTTATTTCAATAACCAATAAATTTTGAATCTAAAAAATAATTTTACTTGGGATTAAATTCTGACCTAGGTTGTCAAAATTGGCAGGGGTTTTTTAACAAAAAAGTTTATTAACAAAAAAGTTTTTTTAACTAAAATTTTTCTAACAAAACATTTTTTAACAAAACATTTTTTAACAAAAACAGCATTTTTTAACAAAAAAGTTTTTTAACAAAAAAGTTTTTTAACAAAAAAAATTGCATTTTTTAACAAAAAAACTATTTATTAACAAAAAAACCATTAAATAACAAAAAAAACATTTTTTAAAAAACAAAACATTTTTTAACAAAACAAAACATTTTTTAACAAAAAAATCATTTTCTAACAAAAAAAAAAACATTTTTTTAAAACAGACAAAAACATTTTTTAACAAAAAAAACATATTTTCCCGATATAAAATTTTGAACTTTTAAGAAGTTTTTGCGTTATTTTTGTTACAGTTTAATAATTCATGATGATTAATAATTAATGATGAGAAAGACGCTTAAACATGTGATGGACTCAGAAAATAAAGATTAAAAAGTTGCGGCTAAATATTTATCAAGCAGGAAAAATGCTCAGAATTCTACATCTAAATTTTTCGCTATTTTGCTTGTAGTAAATAGATTTAATCAAATATAAAAATTCAACATGTTTCGCTGTTTATTCTAGCATCGACGGGAAAGTGAAGCAAAATGGTTAAGAATTGTTTCAGAACAGAATTTAGCGAAAGAGTGCATCTGCTTATGAGTCACTGAGAGTTAATAAGCGAGAATTGTGGGCGAGTTCGATTTTTCAAAAAATACCCACTTGAATAGTGTAAAAAAGCGGTGGTTGTTTTGGTCGTTCAATCTCTAAGGATTCTGAATGAGGAAGGCCTCTGTTTTACGGCGTTCATACTAAGACATGAAGCTTTTTTGCAGTACTCTGAAGTGTTGGATGAAATAGTTGAGTCTGTCAGTGGTCCACGAAAGCCGCTAGAGAGCAAACACGCGGGCCATGTGCAGGCTCAATTTTTATTGCTGGTTTATAGAAAAATAACTGTTATAGACTATAACTTATAGTGTACACTCGTGGCATGGCAAAACTTTTCTCGGAAAAGTCTATGGTTATTGTTAAAAAATATGGTCGTTTGTTCCTGCGGAACACGACCCTATTTTTTTAACCCTAACCCTAGCCTTTCTCAAGAAACAGCTTTGCGTCGTTCTATACCGTGTACACTGCACACGGGTTTACGAACCCTAGTTCTAATACTTTCAAGATAGGATGATATCAATTTACACATAAAATTATAGTGTACAACTCGGGGCATGGCAAAAAATTTTTGTCAACAAAAACTAGGTTTGGTGCAAGAAGGCAAGGGTTCCTACGGAACCCTAATATTCTCACCCTTAATCTTATTTTTTTTCCTGACAAAGAAGTTTTGCACGGTTTTATACCGTGTATACTGGGCACGAGTTTTCAAATTTTGTTAGAAAATGTTTTCCCCATTCTGTACTTATTAATAAAGCATAATTATAGATTCTTTTTCAAAACACTAATACATGTTTTGCAACCGAGATATGCAAAACATTGCAACCGAGATATATTTTTGATATTTTTGTGTGAGGATTTTCACCTTCCGACAAATGTGTGTTCTTTTGATGAGTTTGAAACTCAAAATGTTTATTTGTTAATAAATGTTTTTTTTGTTAAAAAATGTATTTTTGTCAAAAAATGTATTTTTTAAAAAATGATTTTTTTGTTAAAAAATGATTTTTTTGTTAAAAAATGATTTTTTTTGTTAAAAAATGATTTTTTTTGTTTAAAAAATGTTTTTTTTTGTTAAAAAATGTTTTCTTTTGTTAAAAAATGTTTTATTTTGTTAAAAAATGTTTTTTGTTGAAAAATGATTTTTTTTGTTAAAAAATGTTTTTTGTTAAAAAATGTGTTTTTTGTTAAAAATTGTGTTTTTTGTAAAAAAAAAATGTGTTTTTTTGTTAAAAGTTTGTTGAAAAATGTTTTGTTAATAAATTTTTTTTGTTAAAAAATGTTTTCCCGTCAAAATTAGCGATTCTGATTGGTTCTTATTTCGACCATCAAAAATTTAAGATGAGACCAAATTATTTGTGCTGATTTCAAAAACTTGGAAAAATTCCTGGCGAAATTTAAAAAAAATTACCAACTTCTGAAATAAAACCCTGGTAGCACTTAGTTTTGGAGGCGCTAGACTAGAGTAGGAACGGTAAAAATCGACCAACTCAGATTTAATTCATTTTCGGACCACTTTTAGTTTATGTGTTGAGATTAACCCAGAAAAAATTATGGAAACAAAATTATGTCCAGTTTTCCAAAAATCAGTATGTTTCAAAAAATTTGAAAATTTTTTGCTTATCAATGTCAAGCTCGGTTGGTCAAAACGAACTATTGTTTTGGTTAATTAAAGCTTGACCTTTGACAACCGGATACAATTTCCATTTGTTTTACAGGTATTGAGTGAATTGAAAATGACGTCGAGACTTGAGGCGATTCGGAAAAAATTGGCTTCAAATCAGCTCAACTCTTGACCAATAATTTTTAGTCTCGACGGTACTTGAAACTCACGCGGTAAGATTTTAGACAAAATCTTTGATATCAAAATGATACCAGAATTTTTTGCTACCCTACTAGGCAAGCAAGACGATCTTCAGATAATTCTTGGCCTTGTGGGCAGAAGCAGTTGAAAGTATTATTTCTGGTGACACATCCATAACTACATCCCGCATCAAGACAATAATTCGAAGAACAAGTTTTTCCATCTGGACCTAACTGCATATCTTCAGGACAAATACATCGATATCCATTCGGCATATTTTGACATCCAAAAGAACAACGAGGATCTTCATTTCAAATGACATTTTTTGTACGAAAAATAGAATTTTGCTTGTAAAGTTTACAATGAAAACTGAATATTTGTAGACATGATTAATCTGTTTCTAAATTAATAAATAACCTGGTTACACGGGGTTTACAACGTTATGTTTGAGCACTTTATAAGCTACTTTTATGATATATAAATTAATTCTGACTGAAAAAGATACAAGGAATTTTATGATGACTTTTGTTTTTTTCATAAAATTCTGGACGAAAATCTAAAATTTTCAAAATTTGGATATTCGTTTGCGTTAACCTTTGTGAGCATATAAAATAAAGTTCCGACAAGGCATCAGAGCCACAATTGTGGCTCTATTTTGAACGTTTTACAGAAAGCGATTTTTTTCGTCGATTTAGTATAGTACTCTCCCTTTCAGAAAAACTATTTCACAGACACAACCCCCTTAAGGCAGTTAGAATTTCAATTTTTTCTGCATAAAGAAGTTGAAAGGTGATGTTTTCGCATCCGACATTTTATATTCTAGAATTTTTAGTTTTAGAAAGATATAGTGAGAAAAGCAAGGTATACCATATCATGTGATACACAGTCACAGTCGGCACAAGATTTGAAAATTTCTGTCCTGTCCTGAGGAAGGCAAATTTCAAAATTTTCTGTCCTGTCCTAAACTGTCCGTCCTAGGACAGGTATCTGTCCTGTCCTGAGGGAGGAAATTTCCAAATTCTCCAAATTGACCAAATTAGGACAGGTTTTATTATTTTCTGTCCTTGTCCTGTCCTGTCCTCGGGCCTAGGACAGAAATTAGGACAGGTTTTGATATTTCTTGTCCTTTTCCTGTCGCTGAAATCAGGACAGGACAAGGACAGGACAGGTGGACAAGGACAGGACAGGTATTGCCGACCCCTGGTCACAGTTGTCTTTACAAGTTACATTTACATCGGAAACGATGAACAAGTATCAGGCCTCCGTCATAGTTTTGTCCGCTTTGATTTATATCCCATATATCACAAGTAATTTATAAATAAGTAAAAAATTTTGATGAAAAAATCATGATTTTTGATAAAAAATGTTTATTTTTTCATATCCCTTTATCACACTTTGGTTAGAATGCGTAGTCACTACTCCTTTTAACGTGTGATGTTAACGTTGTGGCTACGCATTCTAACCAAAGTGTGATAAAGGGATATAAAAGCAGATTATTACACTTTTTTCTATTATTTTCAAGTAAATATGGTCATAAAATACAACTGTGGACAATTCTTGATTGCTTAAATTCAATTTTATAATAATTACATTTTTTCATGGGATACTTGAAGTTAAAAATTTAGACATTTCACTTCCGAAAAAAAATATCTGCCAATAAATTTTCATTTTAACTGTTATGCATGAACAAAACACTTTCCTAAAAACTGGCTATTCTTACATTTGTATTTTATGTCTATTTCCGAAATAATTTTTCCGGAAGTAAAACATATGCGAAAAATCCTAATAAATCAATTCCCCGTTATACTGGAACCAAACATGAGAAAAAAAATTCAATTATTTTTGGGAACCGAATCAAAATTATTAATAATGTGTTTGAAAGAACAGATTCTACGATCCCGTTTTTGCCTTTTTTTAATGATTTTAGGTATGCTTGAGCCACTATTGTGGCTCTGTGCTCACAAGGGTTAAACTCGGATTAAACTGGTATTTCGTCATAAAATAAATGTTTTTAATTTGTTTTTATAACACGTCGAAAACGAAGGATAGTTTTAGAATATCAGAAATTGCCAAATCAAGTCCTAGAAATTTTTTTTTTAGCAAACATGTTTATCCTTATTTTTGAATTTGACACCGATTAGGTCAAAATTTTGTTTAATTAATTTAATTAACTGTAGTTTTTTATTTGTGAAATCTCTTTCAACTTCGATGATACTTTCTAGAATATTTAAAAATCGAGCGTATTTATAATTCTGCCCGGTGATTTGTGTGCCTCATCTACCTGAAGCAAATTTACTAGGCTCATTGATGCAATAAAAGGACTTTTTCGACTCATAGTATAGTAAAAACACATACTGTACTATATGAGTCAAATCAAGTGTCCCGGAAAAAAAAGTCTAGTATTTCAAATTAACTGTTGATTCATGATTATATCCCTTATTCACACTTTTGTTAATATCCCGGCCCTGATTAGAAACGTAGTGTGTTTTAAGTAGTAGGGCCGGGTATTAACAAAAGTGTGAATAGGGGATATGGATGACCGACCCTCAGAGTACAGAGCCTAAATATTTGAATGATACAAACAACGCAAGATATTATCACCCAATCAAAACCCTGGATTGCGGAATAGGCCGATTCATTGGTCAGATTAAACCAATCAAATGCTCATTATCAAATGTACTCTGAGGGTCGGTAATCCATATCGAAGAACCTGCCTAGTGTAATTTTTATGTCAATAACAACATAAAAACATAGACGATTGACATAAAAATTACACTAGGCAGGTTCTTCGATATATCAAACATAAGAAATCGGACTAAAATGTTAGGTATTTCGGACTATCGTAATCTGATAAAATGTCACTTTCCTTGAGAACATTCGTCAATCTCGCAAGATAACCCATCGGGCATCAGTGAATATTCCCCAGGAAAAAAAATATTTAAATATTCATTCAAGGGTGGTTGATTAGGTAGATTATATAACATGGAGGGCTCTGGAACCATTGCATAATGTTGCAAGTCACCGCCCAGCAAAAACATTTCTTCTTCGTCAGCATGAGGCCCGATTCCGATGGCTGAAAAGTGGCGTTAAGAAATTTAAATGATATCACATTAATGGTAAAAGTGACGATTAATTAATCAAATGCAACAAACAACAACAATTCCTTCTGTAATAAATATAAACTTGACATATCTAGCCGATTCGAGAAAAAATTTCAAAATAATCATTAATAGTATAATTTCGCCATCTTTTCGGCCTTCGGCCGATTTGAGGACACGTTTCGAAATACATTTTTATATAAAACGATACGAATTATATCCTTTGCTCAGTCAAAGTGCCGTCCAGTAGTAAATAGGGTGTCCGGTGGAAACTGTCAACAATGTTTACATTTGTCATTTCGAAAACGACTTACCCTATCGAGTTCTCAAAATGACCCTACATCTTCAGAGAGAAGTTGAAAGGGAATAAGCAGAATTGGACCATTTTTCAATTTTATTTAAACTTATAACAAATCTCATATTAAAAAAAACGGTCTGATTGGGAGCCCCAATTTGGGACCTATTTTTCTCGTTATATTTGTAATAAATATATTAGCTCATTTTGAGCTGTCTTAGAAATCGATCAAATGAGACGTTTCCAAAAGACGCAATGTAAACTGTGTGAACACTCTATTTACTTATAGGCAGTTCGTTATATTAAAGGATGATATTTAAAGGTCAAAAGAACTGAATAAATAATTTATTTCATCAGAAATAAATCTCTAATACGGTATGACTCATACATACACTTCACACCGTATGAGTCATACCTATGGTGCGCAGGGGTTAAAAAGAAAGAAGAAGAAACAATATTAAATTGTTTTTGAAATTTTTTCGGCATTTTGACGATGGAAAAAAAGGATCTAAATATTTTATCGGCAGCGCATGGTTCTCATCATGCGCATCTGAAAATTTTGCAAATTCTGCATAGAATAAAAGAATAAAATTAATTTTCAAGATAGGGCTCTTGGAGATATTCAGCTCCCAAAGTGTTCCGCCCACGCATATTTTTGTCAAAAAAATCAGAAAATTTTTTAGAACATGTTATTTTTCAAATAAAATTATTTCATAATATAGCAAATGTTTCAGTCATACCGTATGCATTGCACCATGCTTCGGCTTGAATTTGCCACCCAGTCAGCATCAATTGAAATCTGTCTTCGGCAGTCCTACCATTGGTCAGCAAAATAAGAACCAAGGGCAATTCTGATCTTCGCCCAGTGCCTTCTAAATTTTTCAGAAAATAATCTAATGCTTGTCCTGTCATTCGCCCACTGGCTTCATTTGTTAAATCAATACTATTCATAGGGATAAACACTTTTGGAAAATGTTCAAAATCATGTTTTCCCTCAAAATGAGGCAAATCAAAAAAATATTTTTCATCAAGCTGATCTTCATTTTGACTTTTATACTGCGCATTTTGTAAAGTGTCAGACCAAGATATTCCAAAATTGTTTTTCTGAAATTTAACTCCAGTACTCAGACAGTGCCGATTGGCACTGAGTGGTCATTTAGTGTGCCATTTCTCATAGTAAAATACACCAAAATTTGATGAAATTGATGATAGTTAAGTTTTTAACAATTTTTATCTTTCAGCTTTTAAATAATTTTTCTAACTTCTCTGGTTCGGGAATTACAGCCATTCGGTAACCTAATTTCGGTTCAGTCGAAATCCTAAGAGTGAAAAAAACGAGTTTTTAAACATAAAAAACAACATTTTTGGACATTTCAAAAACTTTTTGCTGTAGAGAATTTAGATATTATTTATATCCAGAAGCAATGAAAATATTTGATGATGCAATCAAAATTTTTTTTAAAAAAAATACGTTTTTTACATGTCAAATTTATTAAAATTTTAAGCTTTATTGTTTTTACTCTTGTGTATATAAATTATATAATAATAAACTGTGAATTCTACACTTTGTAGATCCCTAGCTATCGATTGCACTATTTACCAAGTATTTTAGGTCAAACTGGTCAAAATTGAATTCGAATTTCGGAGAATGATTATAGGTTATCAATCCTACTTTCACGTTATTTTTACCAATTGGTCGACCATCAATGACCGCCGTCATAAATCTTTTGTACTCTTTCCATAAATTTTCATCGGCATTTGTATCTGTAACAAATAAAAGATCGTATTTAGCATCTCTTTCGGGATCGTAATTTTCGTAACATGAACATTTATACCCACCTTCGTGGTTGGTGCATTTGTGCTCACATCCGCCATTGTTTATTGAACATTCATCTTGGTCAACACATTCAGTAGGCATTTTTCCAGTCCAAGTTGCCTTACTGGTGCCTTGATATGGATTACCATTTTTAATTGCTTTATTTTTAGGTTTTTTCAATAAATAATTTTTATGATAATATTCTTAACCAAAAATGATATATTTTAACAAAAAAAAGCTCTGCAAAATTGGGGGTGGTCATTAAGGGTGGTCAATGACCACTGGTCATTGACTAGATAAAACCGATTTTTTGTTTATATGGATTACCGGACCTCAGAGTACAAATCCTAAATATTTGAATGATACAAACAACGCAAGATATTAGCGGCGCTAATTTAGCACCCAATCAAAACCGTTGATTTCGGAATAGGCCGATTTCATTGGTCAGGTTGAGAAAAGATCAACCAATCAAATGCTCAGATTTCGCATTTTTCAAATATTTAGGATTAGTACTCTGAGTTAGTCCGGTAATCCATATATTGGAAAATTAAAATTTTCGATAAATAATATTTTCGAGTTATTACTATTGACCAGTTATAAGTACAAATTTAAATGACGATGCCGACAAGTTCGTTGAAACACTTCTGCGTTTAAACCTGGATTTTTGTTCTCGAAATTATGGTTAAGTTTTTTCACAAGTAAGAATTTTTTTCAATAATTTTTTTTTAATCTTTAAAAATAATGGGAATCCTCCCTGGTACTATCATACATGAAACTCTGCTACTTAAATTGGGAAGTTTTCCATCTGGGCAAGAAAATGTGCACACATCACCTAATTCTGTCCCACTGCATTGAACTAGAAGTACTCCCAGAAGAGATAGATCAAATGGATCGCATTCCATATTAGGATGAAAAGCAGCGGAGCAGTCTTCGTTTGAATTGCATTTATTATCATGACAGCAACAGGTACAAACTATATAAGGGGTATTTTCAGCTTTTTTTATTTAACCCTCTCAGTCATGTAAGCGAATTTTATGGCTCAACTGTAAGCGCTTATTACGGGAAAACTAAAAGTGCTAGCAACTTATTTATTATTCAGTCTTCGAGATTAAGGATAGACTCAAATTTTTATAATATTTAATTTACATTTTAACTTTATTAACCCTAGAGAAAAGTTAAATTTTAAAAGACGTCAGAACCAAAATTAATAATGGAAAAGATTAAGAATTAAATTTTCTGAAAAGTGACTTCCTCAGAATAACCTGCGATTTTCGGTCTTTAATCTACAGGTGTTTCCCGAAAAAAAACCTAACCTACTCAATTTATCAAAATCACTTTAAATGAAATAAAAATTAACTCAGGGATGTCAGGACAAAAATTGAAAATGCAGCAAATTCAGAAAAATTTTTCATAAAAAGTGTTTCATTTAGAAGCAACCTGCAGTTTCTGGTCTTTAATCTACAGGTTAAGGGTTTAATAAGAGAGTGGGCGTCGGTTTTTCAAACACTTTATAGAATTAATTTATAATACAGTCATATTGATTATCACTTGAGTCCAAACAATCTCAAAAAAAAAACAAGAATTTTCAAAATTTAATTATTTTTACTGCCGCTCAGAGAGCCCCGCTTCTAGCGTGAGAGAATAACGCGTCTCTCTTATTGGCTCCTTCAACATGAGAGAAATAGATAACGAATCTTTTGCGGGAAACGTCGGTGCCCTCTGAGTGGATTGTATATTTATATTGGGAACATCGCCCTGCGCTCGCTCTCGTAACCTGATCAGAAAGTATAAAATTGAATTTTTAGATCAATGAGCGTTATATCCAGGGCGATGTTTTTATGATAAGTATTGTACTTTACCATGATATCAAGATTTTTCAAAAAAATTCGAAAATTTCCAAATCGAATTCCAGAAATTTTAATATTTTTAAGCAAAAAGGTTCAAACTATTTATCGAATTTGACGCTGAATGATTCAAATTGTCGAATGATGAAAAAGTTTGCAGGATGATGTCCGCAGTTTCTAATTTTCTTTTATAACAAAAAATTACTTCAAGGTACAAAAAATAGATAATTTGTCACCAATAATCAATCTTTTCGGAGCTAGGAGATTTAAAACGACTAAAAACATGTCATTTGGTAATTTGACATGTTTTTTTCGATGACTAAAAAAGTGAATTGAATATATTTCCGTAATCAGCATAGAAATACATTGAAAACTTGGCCGAAATGAAAAATTCTGACTGGTTAAACTTCAAATTAACCAAATTTCTTAAAAATCGAACTCCCTTTTGAATTTTACGTATTTTACAGTTTGTGATTTTCTCACAAATTGGTCATTGCGTTTTTTCTTGCTGCAGACAGCCTAGCTCTCAGAAAAGTGATCTTTCATTTTATCTTCAGTAAATCGTAGATAGAGAAAACCGAAATGACATATTTTGATATATTGAGAATAGTTTTACGCGCCAATTTTGATGTAAAAATTATTTTATTATTGCTCAGGAAACTTTTTGCTCCAGGTATTTGAAAGTTCGTGAATAAACGTTTGTTTTTTTCTCACACTTAAAAAATTCCTTTAAAATGAAGGTTTTTTACGCAAATGAAAAGAGTGAAGAAAACTCGTATTTTCATCTCGCATTGAAAATCGTGAAGAAAACTCGGTTTATTAACGCGAATAAAAAGCGTGAAGAAAATATCTATCGGATTATTTTTATGTTTTTTAAATGGAGAATTAAACTAGTGTTTTTCCGTGCGACAACGCCCTGGGTTAGCTAACCCAAGTAAATTAAGGTTATATTTGAGACCAAAAAAACTCTTCGACATCATTTTCAGAAAAATAATCTCTCTATTTTGAAAAATGTAAACTTTTCAAAATAATAAAAATACCCCACTGATTCTCCATCTCCCGCTGGATTACACGAGGGTGATGTCCAAAAATTGACCGGATTTTTAGTTCCGCTATTTACACAAGCTTCTGTTTGTTTGCACCCTTTTGAAACTGAAACGATTTCTGTTCCACGCTGACGGACGACGGTTTCACAACTTAGTTGCCCCTCGGAACACACTTCCAGTTCCTGACAGTCTAACACATCCTTTGCGTTTGTACACTTGAAACATGCCAGCGCGCATGTTAACCCATCACCTAAAGTGAATCATTTAAATATTATTTTTTTTTACTTAAAAATTTCAAAATATAATCTTCAAACACTCAAAATGCATTTTAAAAAAGATTCAGATTGATTAATACACAGTGTTTTATAGAGTCAAAATTTTGCTGTGTCAAATTTTTACATGCTACTTTATTTATTTTGGATATACCATCTTGTGATTATTGGACCTAAATAAGTTTCTCTGTGATATATGAAAATCATGCAAATCGAATTATTCAAAAACACTTCGTTTTTCATACTACAGCCGGTATCGGCTAAAAGCCAGTTGGGCCCTCAAATGACTGACTGCGAAGAAATTTCCAAAAAGACCTATTTTCTTTAGAACGTATTCAATTAAGCAGTCAACGACCGTATAAAGTTTGCAATTTTCTCCGACAGCTAATCACAAATTCTTTATAATTCTCAAAATGCGTTTATTGTCAAAATTATAAAATTTTCGTAAATTTCTTTCAAAAAATATTCAAGGTTTTCTAAATATGAAAATTACAAAATGAAGATTCGGCAAACACGTCCAAAATTTTACTTAAACTTAGTTGACAATGTTTTCAAAATAAAATTAGTTTTTTAGTTTTTTCTTAATTTCCAACTAAAAATGCAGATAAAAATTTCTTAAAATAATAATCCGTACCACTTAAAGTAGTTCCAGGCGGACAACGGCATTCATATCCTTCTTCTGTATCAATACATTCATGAGAACAACCTCCATTGTTATTCATGCATTCATTGACAATTAAACATGATATTTTATCAGGTTGAAGAATCATACCTTGTCAAGAAATCAAAAAAATTCTTAAAAATAATATAACTGTGATATGCGTCTATAAGGACACTCCCTATGAAACAGTATGATCAAATATGGCCAAAAACCTCCGCTCTTTATTTTGGCGTGTCTCTATATAAGGACAATATCATATTGTCAATATGCCACTCTTCGAAATTTTTTAAAAGTAGAGCAATGAAAAGACCTTTATATTTTTTCAGTTCATAAAATCTGTTTTTCAGGAAATTTTCCATGAACACGTGTTTTTTAGAAAATTTTGACCAGGAAGCAAAAAAAAAATCTAAATTATTTTTTAGGCAAAATAAATTTTTATTATAGATAAATGAATTCCGAAAATTTTTGAATTTTTTAAAGCATTTTTGAAAAAATTAGTACAATGTGGCACCAAAACCTATATGGCAGAATCTCAGCTGTCCTTATAGACATAACGCATTCATTTTTCAAAATGAACAATAATTCGATCACTTTTCCTGTAGGACAATTGCATTGAAAAGCACTTCGCAAGCCGATAGGGCCACTAGACATAAGTTCGATAGCTTCAAAACCAATCGATTGTGCACCACCACACCCATGAGAACAAAGGTTTCCCTTCGGACAATCATTCATAATCTTTTAAACGGTTTTAAAAATCAGTAATACGAAATAAAAAATCGAAGTTGAATGAGTGAAAAACGCGCCAAAAAGAAAAAAATTGTATTGATAATGCTCGATCATGTTGCGAAAAATCGAAGAATACTAAATTTTTTCAAAAAACTAAATGATTTATTTCCTACAAAATAATTTATTGGGCATGAGCAGAACGTTTTGGCCTTATACACAACACAGGGTCCGGGAGATGTCCATGGGAGAAGCTGTTGTGAGCGCGGTTCTAATCTCAGGTGAGTTTGAGGGAAATATATAAAACGCGAAATAGTTAGACAATGAGTTGCGTGGGCCAGTCGCGACCTCCTTCACATTTCTATTCATGAATCTGACTAACTTTCCAAAAATTCTTATTTATCTAAACTAAAACAAAAAAAGACGCCTACATTCAATCAAAAAGGCCACAAACGTTCTATTTACGTATCAATAGGTTAGAACAGGCTTGTAAAGGGATGCATCGCCAACGGGATTTTCTATATCCAATCCCCGTTTTTACTTTTTTGCTTAAACCTACGCGAAAAAGAGTTGGGAAACCCTCATAAAACTCATTCCTTCGACACGCCAGAACAAAATCGAGCGCCCTCATTGGTTCGTTAGAAACCTTTTATTTCACACGAATACTTCTTCTTAAGGGGGTGTTCATGTCTGATGTACAATTTTGCAGAGCTAGTTTATATTGCGAAATTGAAGGTCGAACTTAGATTTTGATGAGTACACCAGTCGTCACATAGTCGTTACAGAAGGTCATTTTGCAAAATTTCAGAATTTGTTTGCTCCTAGACCATATCGTGACTATCGTGATTTGTTGAAAAATTGACAAAATCGTGAAATAAGCAAACTTAAATTTGTAGAAAACGATATTTACACTTCGATGGCTAAATTTTTCTAGCGGTCAAATAAACTGACGATTAGTGGCCAGTTTTCACTATTTTAGCTTGAAAATCTATCTCCTCCGAGGTTAATCTTTAATAGAAAAGTCCACATTTTTTTAAATTACACCTTGGTCGATGTAGACTTGAAAATATGTTTTTTCGAAAAAAAATTCGAAAAATAATGTGCTTTGATTTTTCGACAAAAAGCTCAAACGAAAGCTAGAGCAACACTTAACCTAAAGTTCTAAACGTCAAGCCGATATTTGAAGTTTTCGTGGTCAAATTTGAAGAAACAATATTCTTTGACTTATTCTGAAAAAATACTCAGAAAAAAACGCGAAAATTGCGAAAAAATTTTTTAGATGATTTGATGGGAAATACATTTGTAGACATCCCGGAGCAATTAGATGCACTCTGATTGCGTCGAAATCGTAATAAAATCAGACATGATGAGACTTTTCACATCAATTGCATTGTATAAGTAATCTTATTTTCTATTTTGCGTGTAAATATTTTTTGTCGGTGAAATATTTCAGATTTTTACAAAATTATATAGAATTAGGTCCAAATTACAGAATCCGTTTCCTTCGAACAGCCATATCCGCCATATTTATTGAAACATTCATCTCGTCCACAATCATGAATTCCAGTAAGACATTCATCAATGTCATTACATGACTTTCCATCATTGTCTAAAATATGAGGGTGGCCACACTTTTTTACTTTTCAATTAGGGTTAACAAGCAAAAATCAACTCTCCATTAAAAAATTTTGATCAAACCAACCGGTAGCGCTGTTTTGGGCGGTACCTTCGATTTGATGAAAAAAGGGTCATTGAGAATGAGTCATTCTATTCAACTTCAAATTTTACTACAAATTTGTTTTCGGCGCCACTTAGTTTTCGGTACGACTCACTCTTGGGACAGTACCGCTAATCACGAGATATGATCAGTAAATAACACAAAAATTGGAGTGAAATTCTAATCTGAATCAAATGAGCCTTTTATAATCAAATCGAAGGTTTCGCACTATGATGAATGGTTAAAACAAAAGTTTGACCACGAAAAACAGCATCTCCGAGTGGTTGCACTCAAAAAAATTGCATTCAAAATTTTCAGCGTCAAACGTTATATGAGTAGCTACGTTTGAAGGTGAATACCAGCTTTTTAAAGAATAGCTATTTTCTGGATCGGTAGCAATCTTTATAATATTTTTTAGCAATGTCAATCTTGATGACTTATATTCACCCTTAGATGGTGAAATGCAGATTGTCAGAAGGTTTTCAAAAGTGCTTAATCGTGGTCACCCTTATCTAAAAGTGTATTTTCAGTACAGGTGCAAACGCCGCCATTATATTCAGTGTAACAAATATCTTATATTGATTTCAATAAATTTTTGATACAATTCACTCAGAGGGCACCGACGTTTCACGGAAAATATTGGTCATCTACTATGTATTTCTTTCATGTTGAAGGAGCCAATCTTTGAAAAGCCAAATTAAATCAGAGGCGCGTGATTTTTCCACACTAGAACGGGACCCTTTGAGTGGATTGTACTTATATCCTCTTATTGCCTGTCGTAAAGATTTGATCCCTCAAAAATTCGGGGATGAGAAAACGACGCGTCATTTGAAAACAAGTCATCCGATTTAGTTCTTAGATAGCTCAAACTGAGCACAATTATCGAATCAATATAAACATTGAAATTGGTTTTAATCGGACTATGTTTTTTTTTATTTTTTCCTAAGATTACTGAAATTTTTAATTATTAGTTTTTGTTAAAAATAGAAACAAAGGTCTGAGAAAAAATAGAAACAATGGTTGATTTGGACCAATTTTTATTTTGTTTTATTAACGAGATATTGTGGCACAGTTTGAGCTATCTAAGAACCTAATCAGCTGAGTCGTTTTTGAAAACCGCGTTGTTTTCTCACCCCCCGTGTTTTTAAGGCATCAAATCTTTACGATAGGGCAATAAGGAGATATGTATGATATAATATTTGCACAAATTTGTAAACTCTAGGCATTTTATTTGCACAGTTATCGAGACTTCGGTTTTGTAAAAACTGTAGCCTGAAGATTCGTAACCGAAACGTTGCAGATAATAAATATAAAATGATGTAATATCATTGATTCTCCCAAGTTCAAATTTACGTTTTTTTAACTGTAATTTTTTATATGAAGATCGAATAAACCCGAAACGCGCAGTAAATACTATTTTCTTATAATTTATGTGAAAATATTATGTGATGTTTTTTAAAATCGGCTGTAGGCTCGAAATACTAATAACAAAGCTGATAACCTTTAAAATTAACATTGTATTACAATAGTTTTATGATATGATATTTGTCTACAGACAATAATAATTTAACCTCATAATTTATAATTTATCCTTATAATTTAACCTTAATAATTTCACCTTATAATTTATAAATTATAAGTTATAAACCACTATTAATTGACGACATATTATTACTTTGCAAGTCTTGACACAATAAAGTTTTATTAAATCGTAAAAAAAATATCAGGCTGAGGCTAAGGCTGAAGCTATCGAACAAAAGTTATCCTACAGATTTTCGCGAAAATCGACTTTATTTAAGTAGATATTTGGATATCAATTATGGGGTAAAAAAAGCTCCCGGAAAATGTTTTCTTAAAATCTATAAGAATTGACTTTAATTTAAAAGTATCCAGAAAAACGTAAAATGCTCTTTATCGCCCCTAGGAGGATGAATTTTTTTTCTACTATATCAAATTTTCATTTTTAGGGTCAACTTAACTCGTTAACCCTCAAAATTTGAATGCGATATATTATATATCATATATATAATATTTCTAGAGTCATAATTTGTCCGAATTATCCCTAGTTATAAAACATATTTGTTTCCTTTTTTAGGCATTTTCAAAATCGTAAAAGTCTTTGGAATTATACTTTCATACTTTAAATAAGTCACGATGAAAATTAAAATTTGTATTCTCGGTTTTAAAAATTAACTCTTCACCTACTCAAAAAAAAATTTGAGCGGTAATCATGCTTATTTATTTATTCTTGATTAAAGACAAGGATGTCAATCTTGATAATTTTCTTCGAAAAAACGAAAAACATTCTCGAAATTTTTTAATATTTTTATTCAAATTTTCGAAATGCAAGATTTTCAAATGATCGAAAGTGCGTATGAAACGAAACTTTCGAAAATTCTAGGAGAAATGCTGGAAAATTAAGAATTCAAAAATTTTACTTTAAATTTTAGAAAACCATTTTGAGTTTAAATCTTTTCTGTGAAATGAGTTTTTTTTGCACCCAGGGATCTAAATATACCCCGAACTCCAAAAAAATATTCTGCGAAAAAAAGTTATACCGCTTATAAAATTTCCAATTTCGGACAAGGGCCCGACATGTCGCGACATTCGACAAAGTCGACATTTTACTGTTCACCCGCATAAAAGTGAAAATTAAATATTTGTTAACTTCTTCGATTTGAAACCAAAGCTTGGCAATAACCCCGGCCATCATTGAAATAGCATTGTTCTGGCCATAAATCAACTTCACATTGCGCTTGAACAACCACATCAACTACATTTTCTAAGTCTCCAAATTTTTCCAAATGAAACTTATTGCTTTTTGACGGTGATGACGCTAAATAATCCCCATTTTCAACTTTTCCATCAATTTCGACTAAAATAATTCTTTGTGATTTTTTCTTTAAATCAATAGCGGTTGATTTAGATATCGTCATGTTTGAGCCAGAAATAATGATGGTTTGCGATGAAACCCCGTTAGAATTAATTGTTGTGCCTCTCCAACCGAGACTCTTATCAAAACACATTTGGGTGAGCGAGGCAACAGCTTGATCCAATTCGGCGCCTGATAATGGGATCAGTAAAATTTTCAACGTATACTGGAAGCAATATGTAATCTGTATTTACTGAGTTAATTATGTATTACGGGTTATTAATAAACCGTAAAATTTTTAGTTATTCAATTCGTTCGAATGTAAAATATCTTAAACGAATCGAAAAAAAACATTTGGTCAATTTGAGGTTGGCGAAAACATTTTGCGGTCAAGTTTTAAAAATTCTAGAAGAAACTCTGGTTTTCTTATTGGCTAAACAGAAATTTAAAAATTAGGTTCATTCAAAGGTTTGAAATTGTGCGGTTCAATTCAGTGAAAATCCAAAAAAAAGTTTTCAATTCGATTCTCAATAAAACTCGACTTATAATACTCTGAAATAACCCAAAATCGACAAAAGTGACGATTTTTCTAAAAATTTCAAATTAAAACAAAACTTTTCATGAAATAAAAAATTTCCAACAATCACAAAACATCAAAAATAGCGAGGTTTTAAAATAACTTTCGAAAAAAAAGAATGAATTATTCAAAAACTAACATAATGTATAAGACCTAGCAAGAAAACCAAATTATTGCCAAGAACTTTTTAAAAGTACTTAAAATTCCAGTTATTTTGAAAA
Organism: Oikopleura vanhoeffeni; assembly: GCA_004367855.1. Classification (NCBI taxonomy): domain Eukaryota; kingdom Metazoa; phylum Chordata; class Appendicularia; order Copelata; family Oikopleuridae; genus Oikopleura; species Oikopleura vanhoeffeni. The sequence goes on from SCLH01000926.1 coordinate 29,703, forward strand.
AAATGGTCAGTTATCAGTAATTAATAATTTTTTCGATAAAAAAATATTTTTTTGCATAAACTACAAATAAAGTTACAAAGTTTGATACTTAAAGGGGGTAGCGGTCGCAGAATGGTAATTTTGTACTCAACTTTACCAGAATACTAAACTGCTTCGAAACTTCTGTGAAAAGCCATTTGGTAGTTCTATCCTTAATCAACGGAAATAATTAATCAGAATAATTTTTCGCCGACCCTGATGACCACCATGCAGCGAATTCTAGAACACCTAATCAAAATTCAAAAATCCATCTCCTAGAGCTCGCATACGATTTCACTCAAACTTGGCATGAACCACAGAAACACTTATGGTTGTAGTTTGATGAAGCAGATTTTTTAATTTTCAACTATTTTTTTCTAGAACTGCAAAAAACCGCCTTATTTCAAGGTTTTCGCTATTTAAAATCTATCTCCTCTTAGGTTCCATTTCAGAATGCAGTATAAATTTGGGAAAAGATGGAAAAATATGTTTTTGTTATTATGATGAAGCCAAATTTTGAAATGTTTTGTTGAATTCTAGAAAATCGCATTTAAGTAAACCGGAAGTGAAAACTCAAAAATAAAAGTCGTCAGATTTAGTCGAAAGTAACATCAAATTAAAGCTTGGGTTATGTCAAGAAGAAAATCTGCTTACAGCTTTTTGATATTTTGAGGTTTTCTGGTCGAAAATTTGGTTTCGATGTTTTCCAAAAAAATAAAACTGAGAAAAAATCCTCAAGAAATGAAAATTTCGAATTTGTTTTTGGAATTTTCTTTTTATCATAATAAGTTTAAAAGTTAATAAGTTTATGATTTCTGAGTGTTCCCTAGCAATGTCGTGCTATTTTTACACCCCAAAGTACCCTAAAAATAGTACGACCACTATCCCCTTAACCCCCACCTGTTTGCGATGTTATATTACCCACCTGCAACTGAGTGTTTTAAAACACACAAGTATTTTCTACCTCTGGGCAAAAAATATGATTTGAGATTTTGATATCAATTTTCATGGTGCCTAATTTTTATCGAATCAAACTCTTTAAAAAGGAGATAAATACTGATTACTGATCAAAAACAGCAAGATCGTAACCGCAACGAAATTTTAGTCTAAGAAGACTAAATAATTTTTGAATAAGTTGGAAGAAAAAATTTTAGTTATTTGTTGGAAAAATTAAACCATCGAAGGTGCGTAGGCGGAAAATGTTTATTTTTAAGAAATTAATTTAGTTTCAACTTCCGTAAACTTTTCATTTGCCTATCTTTGGTAGAAATTCATGGGCCACAATACTTTAGGGAATTTTTGCACGCGATGCGCACTTTCTCAAATCGTTAATTTAAAATTTTGACCGCCATTTACACCACCAGGTGGTGCCGGGTACCAAAATAAATAATGGCAAAATATTCATTTCTGAAAAT
>SCLH01000926.1:39622-63579 GCA_004367855.1 Oikopleura vanhoeffeni
TATTAATTTTATTCATAGTTTAGCAACTAGTTTCGATATTTATTGTTTTATCATTTTCAAGCTGTTTAAATTCAAGTTCAAAATAATAAGTCGTTCAGAGAAAGTCTAGAATATTTAAAAAAAATTTTGATTACTAAATAGCATTTTTTATGCATTTTCTTATTGTTATCGATCATATATCTATATCATAGGAATCGATAGAATAATTTTGAAAAATTGTCCTACTTTTTGGTGATATTTTTAATAGTTAAGAATCAGTCATCGGATACCATAAATATGATGAGCACAGATAATTAGACTAGCAAAAAGTAAACCGGCAATTTAAACGCTTACGAAATATTTCAATGTGAATTGTGAGTTAAAACACATGTTGTGAGTTTAAAGCACATGTGAAGATTCTTATATCGGCGAAACAGGACGTACACTGCTTGTGCGAATTAAGGAACACCATAATACAGCATGCTCAAATATTTGTGCTCATATAAATACTTGTGAAATATATAAAAAAGATGTGAAAAACTTTGTCAAAGAAAATAAGCAAACTTTCACAAACCCTCAAAAAGCCAGACTATCCTTTTTCAAAGATAGATTCAAAATAATTGGAACAGGATTTAAAAGCGATTATGATCGTGAAAAAATAGAAGCCTACCTCATACGAACCAAAATGCCAAAAATAAATGATCAATATGATCATAAACTGTTTCAGTTATTTGGAGCTATTTAGAATAGGAAAAGGGGAATTTTTAACTCACAATTCACATTGAAATATTTCGTGAGCGTTTAAATTGCCGGTTTACTTTTTGCTAGTCTAATTATCTGTGCTCATCATATTTATAGTATCCGATGACTGATTCTTAACTATTAAAAATATCACCAAAAAGTAGGACAATTTTTCAAATTATTCTATCGATTCCTATGATATAGATATATGATCGATAACAATAAGAAAATGCATAAAAAATGCTATTTAGTAATCAAAANCAAATAACAAGTAAAAATGATGAGAAATGTATGAGGAGTAGGCTTTTCAGTACTTTTAGAGACGCCTACTAAAAACCATTTTCTGAGCGTAGGTTGAGGTATCAGATGCCCTGAATAGTACTGGCAACTTACTTAAGAGTTGTACTACGTATTTGGAAGAAAAATTAATTATTTCTGAAGCCAGGTTTCTCAGAAACTTTGCTTGAAAATGTGTAAAAAAGAGCCCAATTATCGTCCCCCACATCCTTAAGGGGGTAGCGGTCGCATAAATGTACTTTTGTACTCCACTTTACCATAATACTAAACTGCTTCGAAACTTTTGAGATTAGCCATTTGGTAGATCTATCCTTAATCTACAAAAAAAGTTAATCAGAATAATTTTTGGCCGACCCTGTTGACCACCATGCAGCGAATTCTAGAACACCTAATCAAAAATTCAAACATTATTCTCCAGAGCTCGCATACGATTTCACTCAAGAGGCTTGGCATGAACCACAAGAAAACACTATGTTTGGAATTGAATGAACCAGCATTTTGAATGTTCAACTATTTTTTTTTCTAAACTCAAAAACAAACCGCTTATTTCAAGTGTTCGCTATCATTAAAAACTCTATCTCCTTTAGGGTTACATTTCAGGAAGCCAGCTAATATTGCGTGAAGATGGGAGAAATATGTTTGTATATTATGGTAGCCACAATTGTAATTGTTAGTTTGTTGCAATTCAAAAACCATGTAAGTAACCGGAAAGTGAAAACTCAAAACTAAACAAGTCGTCAACGGATTTATCGAAAGTAACATCAAATTAAAAGCCTTGGGTACGTCAAAGAAAAAACTGGCCACAGCTTTGGTTATTTTGAGTGTTTTGGTCGAAAATGTTACGATGTGTTTCCAAAACAAATCAAAACTAAGAAAATCCTCAATCGAAAATGAAAATTTTGAAGCTTTATTTCCTTGGAATTTTACATTTTTCAAAACAGGTTAAAAGTTTAGATTCACGAGTGTTCCTAGCGAATGTGATGCATTTTTACACCCCGAAAAGTACCACTTACAGCAAGGATACCCACTCCCACCCGTTAACCCCCAACGTTTGCAATGTTATGATTATCCACCGCACTGGATGTTTTAAATACAATACAAGTATTTCTACTCTGGGCCCACACAAATATATGATTTGAGATTTTGATATCAATTTATCTTATGTGCCTAATTTTTATCTTAAAGTCAATACTCTTAAAGAAGAGATAAATACTGAATTACTGACAAAACACAAGATCGTACCCCGCAACGAAATTAGTCTAGACGCTAAATAGATTCTGCATACGTTGGAAGAATAAATTTTCAGTAAGTTTTGGTAGGAAATTCACTCATCGATAGGTCCGCAGCGAATAATGTCATTTTAAGAGATATTTAGTTTCAACTTCCGAACACTTTTCAGTTGCGCTATCGTTTCTGGTTAGAAATTCCATGATGGCCACATTATTACGTTTAGAGGAATTTTTGACACCGCGATGCGCACGTTCTCAAAATCGTTAATTTAAAATTTTGAACCGCCATTCACACCCACCAAGTGGGCCGGTACCAAAACATAATGGCAACAATCATTTCTCTGAAAATAACCTAAAAAGATATCGTAGATTATTATCTGGTCCAGGGGAACTTTCGGGGGTCTGTTCCGATATTCCGTCGCCAAAATCATACTTCCCCAAAATATTTTGGTCTCTGTGTTTTAAAACACAGAAATGCAGGTGGGGGTTTAGGGGATTGAGGGTGCTTACATTTTTGTAGCTGGTGAAATGTAGCCCATTTTCAAAAAGAAATAATTTGAGATCTAAACATGAGAAAATTTATCATTTTTAAGGCTTTTTCGAACTGGCCATAAGCTCATTTTTTACTTTTGCCTTATTTCTCCTAAAAAAAATTCTCACGTACAGTATACCTGAAAATACATGTGAATTTCGTCATTATGTGGTGAAAGAAAAATTCAGGGCAGGTTGAATATGGAAAAATAATTTCTTTGAAAATCATTCTTCTGTGTTAATTTTGTGAGTTCCTGTTGGGATTTTTTTTCGAAAATTTTACTTAGATCTCCCGCTATCAGTAATATGAAGTAAGTGCGGCGCATCATTCCAGATTTATGGATCACATAAATACATTAACTCGTACACTATCATAAAATAAAAATGTTGTAGACTTTGAGTTAAATAATATAGAAAAAGTGCGTTCATGGTCACGCGTGACTATGAAAACATTGAGGAAGTTAATCTTACTTCAAATCAATTTATTTTACTTTATTTTTGGAATATTGTTTTGAATTAAATATTTTTAGGATATATTTTAGGATTGTGTAATGACAGAGCTTCTAGATTTGGAAAAATATTTTAAATACTAAAATCAAAGTCGTCATGAAAAGTTACCTTTTCATGACGACTTTGATTTTAGTATTTAAAATATTTTACCAAATCTAGAAGCTCTGTCATTACACAAAAACAAGTAAAATAATTGATGATGAGTACAATTTGTAAAACAGTACTTCTGGTTGTCCTAGCGCTTCAAAAATAATCGCAAAATTTTTCTCGAGTACTGTTTAATAAAAAGAAATTGCTCATTTTCTTCAGATCGATTATTTTAACTTTATTAATCGTCTTTTAAAAAACGCGCGTTTGCTATCGTTAAATTTTTGAAAAAAACGAAAAACCGAAATTTTAGCACATCGAAAGAAACAATTTTTCATGAGTTTAATTTAATAAATTTTACGTGGTAGTCGCGTCGGCTTACCAATTTGGCAAGTTTTGGTGTGATAAAATTTATTTAATTCTGGATAAAAAAGGGTTTCGATAGATTTCTGCGAAACCGTACCGGTAGTTTCGTTTAAAAAATTATGATTCAGAGTATAAACAAGAGCTAAGAAACAAAATAAGGACATATTTGAATAAAATAAAAGTTGGCATTCCCAATATTTTTAGCCGGTGATTTGAAAAAAATTAGTTTGAAATATTTTGAACCAGAAATGAGGAAAAATTTTAAAATATTTCGAAATAGTTTCGACCAACAATCCCAAAAAAGTGTCATATGATTGTTCAAATAGCATAGAAAAAATATGTGGTCACCGCGAAAAGTAAAAGTGGCCATTTTGAAGAGTGTTTATCGTTGATTTGAAACAAATAATGAAAAAAATTTGAACAAAAAATAAGACATTTTTTTGATAATGTCTGGAACTTTTCCGAAGAAATTTATGAAGAGACCAACGTTATATTTTATTTCTGCAAAATCTCACACAGTTGGAATTCGGACAAGGAGAACTCCTAGAGTTCATCAATTATTGTTTTTTGCTACGTATTGCGTTTATTTTAGCTATGAGCTCTTTTCTACGAATTTATTTTCTTTAAATAAAACAGTCTGATTTTAATATTTATTTTTAAAAGCCCAAACATTAAGAGTTCAGCTGAATTTCAGCTAATCAAAATCAAGACTTTAAGGAGTTAACCGACGGAGGTCTATATCTCGAGATCTACACATGCTACGAAGTAATTTTTGCGGCATTCGAAATTTTGTTGTCGATGCATTGTAGAAAAATAAAAAAAATCAATTTTGAACAAAAAATTGGGATTTTTTCCAAGTATTTTTTTTTGAAATCGTGCTGTATTTTAAGAAGACCATATCTGAATGATTATTTTTTTCGGTATCCGTTCCCTTGTTATGTGAGCTATAGGAAAAAATAAGTAAATAAACTTTTTTTGAAAAAAAATTAAAAATTGATAAAAAATTGGGAAATCTGGCGAATTAGACACAACCGAAACTTTGAACGTCTCGCATAAGCAAACCAAAGAAGATATTCTTAAACAAATTCCACTTTAACCTGGAGCACACAATTTGTAAAAAGTGTTTTTTTTTAAATCTGACATCAGTGCTCCAAATGAAATTGAATAATGACTCAATACACCCAAAACAGTCAATTTAAGATGTAATTTTTGTCGATTTCGCGCAAATAAACCAAAAATTACATTTCTAATTCCACTTTACCTCCTAAAAAATCATTAATAGTGGGCGTCAGAAAAATTAAAAAATTTTGACATCTCATGACTAAATGAAATGATACGAATTTAGTCAAAAACCGGGTTTTCCAACCAGTATCACGACCGGTACGATCATGAAAAAAACTTTTAGATACATTTTTTTGGAAATTCAGACAAAAATCAACTAAGTTCCAAGATTAACAGTATGTTAGGCTGTCTGTTAGAACAGGACTGGCGTTTTAACAAAGGTAGAACGCGTCGGTTTTTTTTTTTCGATAATTGTAAAACTTTATTGGAAAAGATTTGAAGTTACAAAAAATTTTAACAATGCAGTCCCAGAACCTAATCACCCCGCTTGAGTTGCCGAGGTGTTCAGCACTGAGGTTTTGTACAAGGAAAAAAATTTTATGGCATGTGCCTCAACAATGGGTTTAAAATTAAATAAATCTACAAAATATGCTACTTTTTATTTTCGGTGTTTGTCACTAAGATAGTTTTATTTTTTAGATTTATTATTAATTTTTGGATCCAGACCGTGTGCCAACCAGTATCACGACCGGTACGATCATGAAAAAAACTTTTAGATACATTTTTTTTGGAAATTCAGACAAAAATCAACTAAGTTCCAAGATTACAGTATCGTTAGGCTGTCTGTTAGAACAGGACTGGCGTTTTAACAAAGGTAGAACGCGTCGGTTACCGCCTTTACGTCATAATTTATGAGAATAAGTTTTTTTATTGAAGTCAAATATGTCGATATGGATATATGTTCTTTTTAAATTTTTTACGATTGAAAATTGTGGAAAACCCGAAAATAACAAGAGTTCAGTCCGACAAATTCTGCATCGAATGAGCAAGATTTGAAGAAAAAAAATTTACGATAGCTGAGAAATTTTAATTTTTAGACCTTCAAATGTGGCCTCACACAATTTCGTCTTTTAATAACTAAATGTGGTTACTTATCCCTATCCTTTTCCATAAAAACTGACATCGTTAATAGCCGCCAAAGCACTATTTATATCTGTCAGCGCACTGAAAGGATGAAGCAATTCTGACCACGACGTAAACCTCATCACACAAATTCTGGCATCACTTTGAGATAAGCTTTTGTATTTTGAAATTACAGATTTTATAAATCCTTTTATTTGAGCATCAAATAGGGCCATATTGGCATTTGCCTCGATTAAAAAAGCAACATCGAATAGTGAATCTTGGCATAATGGCTTTTTTTAGCTCAAAAATGTTTGAAATACGTTAATATTTTAAATTTGGGTGTTTAAATTTTTGGTCGATTTCTTGTTATTTTTTATAAGAATGCGTAGGCGCGAAAATTTACTGATTTGAAAAAAATAAAAAAAAATCACTTAGTATTTTGCAGAAATATAGTCTTTGGAGTAATTTTCTTAAAACAAATCAACCGTTTTCAATGCTCTAATCAATTATTAAATACAAAAAAATTTAAATTTATTTTACTTGTACCATATATCGATCATCCGCCCTCACAGTACGAATCCTAAATATTTGAAAGATGCGAAATCTGAGCATTTGATTGGTTGATCCTTTCTTAATCTGACTAATGAACTATTCCGCAATCAAGGGTTTGATTTGGTGCTAATATCTTGCGTTGTTTGTATCAAATCGAATAGATTTGTACTCTGAGGGCGGGTAATCCAAATCGCCGAAAAAAATCTACACAATTCATAAATTTTTAGTTAAAATTATTCACGTGCCCATATAGCCGAGAAGGCCAATATGATATTGGCAATATCGCTTATATTGCGTGGGGGTTTGAGGTTTTCATTACAAATCAATCTAAAAGTTTCATGAATGATGCCATGTTTCGAAATTTAATTTTAGAAATCTACCCTTTTGAATTTTTGTTTTATTCAGTTTGCTAGAGTACTTGATTTTGGGCATTTTTTTCATTTTAATCTATTGTAAAAATCCTTATAAAATTGAAAAACTGGTTTCATTATGGCGTCATTTAGAACGCTCAAGTTTTTTAAATTTTTGATCAAAAAACTTTATTTTTGTCCTTATATGGCCAAAAGTGACGATTTCGCCGAAAGTGCTGAATATCGCCGATTTTTTTCAAAAAAAACCTTCGGCGGAATTGGGCCTCCCCCTGCAGAGCCCTGTAATAAGTACTTCCGCCAACGCACTTTTCATAGCAAAAAATAAGCTTTAAGAGAATTCACAAAATTGACAACAGTTAACTGTATATTTTTTAATTTTAAATAAGATTTATAATCATCAATATGTAGGCGCTTTTCAAAATGATTTTTATAAAAATCAATTCTAAATTTGTATTTTTGCGATCTCAGAATATTAATTTCACGCGTTTTTTCTTTAAACTGGTAGAGTTTTTCTGCCCACGCATTCACATACAATGTAGCAAAAAATAAGTGAAAAAAGTCGATCAAAAATTTAACTACTAATTGCAGTTAATTTTTGTGCATTTCCTGATCATCACATGCTTCTGTATTGCATTCAAATGCTTCTACTTTTAATCCTTCACATCCAAAATCTCCAACATTACCTCCTATACAATAGCGCCTACGCGTTTGTCTCCCACCGGAACAAGTTTCGGAACATTTATCAAATTCACTCCAATTCGACCATTTAGTGTCTGTACAAGGTCCATTATTACAGTCTTGTAATTGGATCAATTCCTCGGTACAACGAGCGAACCGAATGGCTATGCAGAGTCTTTCCTTTCTCTAAAATAACGGAAAAATAACATGAAAAACACACAATTATTAAATACAGAATTACATGTTGTATTTTCTTGAATTTCTGATAATTCTGTAATTTTAAAAATAGACTGACAAAATTTCAGTCATCGCTGTTTTACTGGACCAGTAATACTGGTACAAGTTTTGGAAATTTGTTTGAATTTTTGCATATATTTATGAAATTCTAATAGGCATAAAAAGAAAAAAAATCAAAATGTACTTTTTATGTCTTTTCGTAGATTTCGTCGAATTATTAGGGTTTGTAAAATATGAATAAACAGTACAGGGAGAGGCTCAATATCGCCGAAAGTTCATTCCCAAAAAAATTCCGCGATATAAGGAACTTTCGGCGATATTAGCACCTTCGGCGATATTGGCACCTTCGGCGATATGAGTAAAGAAACGTTTTTGTCCAGAAATGAACAACGCGCGAGGGTTCGAAATGACGTCTTAAAAATTTAAAAGTAGTCAAATTGAAAACTCAAAAAAATTGATCTGGGAAATTTAATTTTGAAATATGACGTCATTCATTAGGCACGCAAAGTAATTTGTAACAAGAACCACAAACGCCCACGCAAATTTGGTGATATTTGCAAATTCGGCGATATTGGGCCCCCTGTACAAGTTGCAAATTTTTTTGATTTTCACATTTGAGAATTCTAGATTCGAAAACGAGGCAAACTTCAATTACAATTTTTTGAACAAAAAAAATATTAAACTGATGGCTCTATTGGATTAATGTTATGAACAACACTTTCTCCAATTTGAATTCAAATTTGGCTACAAAATAAAGCAATTTTAATCTTCCATCTAACTTTCTGAGCAAAAATAACAACAAATAAGGGATTCAAAGGTATATATATGTAACATATGTAATAGAGATTATATAATAACCGAATGTGTTTTAGCTTTTGGGGTGTTCCCGGGGAGATTGAAACGCCCCTTAAATAACTAACCAAGTCGCGCTCTGATTGGTTAAGAGTGAATCTCCTCGGGAACACCACCAAAAGGTAAAACACATTATGTATAATATATGAATAATATGTACAGTATATATATATAAAATATATAATATAAATATCATATGTTACAAATATAATTAGTATTGCCAACTTTCACCAAGCACGATTCGTCCTGCACGAATCTAAACAATTCGTACTTGGCGTTTTTGGTAGCCAAAAATGAAAGCGAGTCAAATGCGTTCAGAAAGGTATAATCGCAGCAGTGCTGGGGCAGCACGTACAGCAAATATTTTTATTATTAGATCGGAACATTTTAAGATGTTAACATTTGTATGAGGTGTTTATCATGTTAACATTATAAACATGTATTTATAGAATTAATCGACCAAGATCTTACGCATCCAAATAGTTGCGGTCGAATAATGAAATATACATCCGAAATGTTAGATGAAAATGCTGAACAATTTTTATCATTCAAACAAAATTGGGCTATTCAGTGGACAATTTGCAGAAAAGGAGGATGAATATTTTCATAAATAATTACAAAAATCTGTTATATGTTCGTTTATATCGAAGATAATACTTGTGCGTAATTTTTCACTCACACGTGAAAACTGTGACTGGCGACCAATGGGTGGGTCGCCTGATTAACAATCGTGCGATGTGATTGGTCACCAGTCACAGTTATCACGTGTGAGTGAAAAATAACACACAGTATACTTTCGATATGGGGTGATTGCTCATTTTAATATTTTCACTGCAGTTAATTATTGAAAACAATCAAGTTTCAATTAGGATCTTTTTCTAGATCATTTACCAATTATAAAAAAAGATTAGGAATTCATAAGTTATGAATCATAAGTTATGATTCATAACCCTCACAAAAGTTTAAAAATTTTAGTCGTATGTGATTTTCGTAGATTTTGCACGTTCGATTTACTTACAAAATAATACAAAGAAATATTAAAATTATTACTTAGAAACTCAGTTTCTGAATACAAAATTTTATTCTTGCTTTCTCTATCATAAATTAACGATGTTCATTCGTACGACCTTATAATTATTTTTCAATTTCAAAATCTTGGCCCTTTTTTCACGAGAAGTTAATAATTTCAACAAGGAGATTTTATTTATTTATCAAATTTAATTCATTTAAATTTCTCTATTTTGACAAAAATTTCTCTGTGATAGTAAATGTCCTTTACTATCCTTAATTTTATTTGAATGATTACCTGCAATCCTGGTCCACATATTGCGTCGCATTCAGACCATTCTGACCAATCTCCGTAAATTTTCTTATTAATTTTTTTTTGTCCATAAACTAGCAAAAAATTACACAGTTGTAAACGCATCAATATTTTTTTAAATTTCTTTTGGTGCTGTTTTTTGTACAGGTTTACACGAAATTTTTAAATTTGATGGACACCGAAAAAAACTCGAGAGGATTACTCAAATCCAGAGAGGGCGCTGGTTAGGGTTTTCTGATTTGGTTTCTCGGCCTTGGATCGGTATGGTGAGGCCTCGAGCACGTTTAGACCACAAGTGGTGTTAGACAACTGATCATTAAACACTTAAGAATAGGGAAGAATTCTCAACCGTATTTACTTCAAACAATTTTGCACATAAAACATTGCGTAATTATTTTTTTTTTTGCAAAATTTTTCAAAAATTTCATCATACATAGTTATTTTTCAAAAAAAATACAAAGAGAGGCCCTGTATTGCCGAAAAAGTCTTTCACAATTCTACTAGTTTTAGCTAAAATCCTTTCAGTGCTCGTATCGCTGAATTCGCGTGGGCGTTTGAAGCTTTTATCCCAAATTACTTTGAGTACGTCCTAAATGACATTATATTTTCAGACTGAATTTCCTCAATCTACTCTAATAAATTTTTGTGTGATTGCGATTGATGCAGTGTACAATTCTTTCCATTTCGGAATTTCAGTTTATTTGAACCTAGGCGTTTTGGATTTTTAAACATAAGCGTTTATTCCTGTTCTCAAATTGCCGAAAGTGTCAATATCGCCAAAAGTGCCCAATATCCTCATGTTAATGTGTTTTGAATGGTAAAAATTGGTAAAAATATCTGGTCTGTTTTTTTATTTAATAAAATATTTATTTATGAAACATTGTTTTAATTTCGTTACTCAGTACTCAAAAAACTCAGTACTCAAAAAACTGGGACAAAAATTAAAAAAAAATACTATAATTATGTTCAATTTTCTTTGAATTAACGTTTTTCAAATTTCACGAAAAGTTTTCCGGAAGTTATTCTATTCGCCACGATATATGTAATAAGTACTATTTTATGCCATACCTGCGAGCAGTTTTATAAAATGCATAAGTTTTCTTTCATCTTTATAATATTTTGTACTTTCAAATTATAGTCCAAGACAGATAATAATTAGGATGAGTGAACCTTGAAGCATTTCCTATAATAGCGCAACATTAAGAAAAATCGAAGATAGCCATTCTGTGTCAAATTTTGAGGATATTATTTTTTTTGGATATTTTTTGGCATAAATTTCTTAATTTTTGATGCTTCCTGCTTGGATGATAAAAAAAGTTGCTTAAAAGTGATTTTTGACCCCGGAAATAAATTCCAAGGAGTTTTACACACAAATTTTTTATTTCGGAATTTTTTCATAAATGGCATTTTTTGAGATTTAAAATCACAAAAATTTGCATTTTTCACAGAATCCATTATTTTGAAAATTGTAAACCATGTTCACCGGGTGAACAAAGGGTGAAATTCACCCTAATTTTTTTTAAATGTTGTAGACTCATAATTGATTGACCCAAATAAGAAAAATTACTTCCCTCAGCAAGCGCAAGAAAACTTATAGGCTTGTGAATAGTGCTTTGTACGTCATTTTAATTTTTCTATTATTATTTATAATGCCAGAATAAGTTAGCTCATCATACTAGAGTTTCAAGAAATTGACGTCATAAGGGACATCATATTAACTACATCCTAAGTAAATATCAAATAAAGAACTAGGCAATTAGTGGAGTCGGGCGGTTGATTTTCCATTTTTGTGAACTTTGAAATTAGGAGATGTCTAATACATAGGGTTGCTAAAAAATAAATCGATAGCTTTACGGGGGGAAAAAGCATAAGAAATATTAATTTTCCGGAAAACAAAATTTCGCCATCTGGTTGTCAAATTATTCTGTTTGAAAATGTCTATTTTTTCCTATAAATTGGAGTTTTTGATATCAAATATAAATTATGGTTAATTTTCATTACTGGAAACTTTTTCAGAATGCAAAGTAAATATGCGGATTTTAAGATTTTTTCCAAATTTTGTGCAAAGTTGGGGTTTTGAAAAATTGAACCCAAAAAAAGTTTTAGCTTGAACGTGAATTTATAAGTTATAAATCCATTTTCGGGTCTACAAACCATTAAAAAGTCAACTGAAAGTTTTAAAGAAACAGAATTAAACAAAAATTTAATTCGAAGAAAATCGAAAAAATTTTATCAAAGAAAAACAAATTATAGAAGAAATTATGCATGCCCGATAAGCTCGGATTCACGATCTGAATTTCACGTGATATTAAACTTTCAGTTAGTTCTAATTTTTATGAATACGATAGGCCGATACGCTTGCGCCGACTTTGAAAAAATGTGTATCTGATCAAATTCCTCGAACCTTCAAAATAAAGTACTTTTAGCTAATTTTGAAAGGGTTTAAATCTATTTTATTTCATTTGATTTGGTTAACCAACGGAATAAAAATATTGAATATAGATAAAAAAAACTTGTAAATTTGCATCAGGGCAGCGCGCTGAAAATTACATCATAATTCAAATTATTTAACGTGCGGTTCTTAAAAATGTTTTTTAGTACAGAAGTTCAAAAATATCTTTCAGCGTCAATATCACATAGATTGTGACATCAAAAAAGATTCTTAGGTTTATTATATTTGAAGTTATCACTTTCATTACCGAACAACTTCTGAAATTTTTTTTATTTCTTTTATTGTTTTAAATATAATTTGTCAAAAATGATTAGTTTTTACGTAAATTTTATTAAGTTGACTATTGAAACTTAAAGTCAAAAAATATTAATCATTTCGTGAAAAACAAAATTTTAAAGCGGAATTGAAACATTTTTATTAAAAAATTGTTATAAGAAAGGCAGAGTTCAAAACTGTTCAGGCCCTGAGTTCTAGCCAAAGTGCGCAAAGTTGAGAATGATGGGACCAGTAAAAACAACAGATATATAAAATATTTTAAGCTAGAACTCGAAATATACCTTATTTATGCCATTTTTTTCAATTAGTCAAATTAGGGTGTCACATGAAAATTTAAAAGTTTTTTTTACAAAAAAAAAAATACGGTCATTCATTTTCGAAATTTTACCGACTTTACAAGAATAACTACTTACTTATTATATTTCATATTAATAACAAACCAAGAGTCCAAAAATTATTACTTCCAATTTTGATTGAATAAAATATTTGAATAATTTGAAAAATTTGAATAAAATGGACATGGCCCATGGACATGGCCCATGGACATGGCCCATGTCACATGGGGAATCCCCGATCTCCACCGATATAATTTCAAAACTAAAAATATAATACAATTTGGATAATTGCTGATAATCCTTTTCCATGAAAGTATTTCAACATGCAACAAGTTGGCTTAACCCACACCTGCACGAGCGTGTTTCAGAACACAGAGACCAAAAATATTTTGGGAAAGTGTCATTTTGGCTGGCGGAACAGACCCCCGATATTCCCCTTTATTTTTAATTTCAAGAATTTTGGTGAGTTCTAGAAAGTTTTTCATCAGACCGGAAATGCATTATTTGGATGTAATTTTTTGTTTAATGCAGTTAAAACAGTACTGGAACAAGATAATGATCTACAAATATACTTACTAAGGTGACTTTTGAATGAGAAAACTTTGAAATTATTCATTTTGACACTCGGCGCCACCTGGTGGTGAAAAGAGCTATTTTGTCGATCTCGTGACTGGAACCAAATATGAATGTATAAATATACTTATAGGGATAGTTTTCAAGCCAAAATCTTTTGCATTATTAATTTTCACACACGGCACCACCTGGTAGTGAAAAAAGGCTTCAAAACACTTTTCAACCCGTGTGAGCACGGAGCCTATATATAGGCTCGAGCATACTTTAAATCATCTAAAAACGGCAAAAAAAGCACTGTAGAATTGTCTCGTCCATATACATCATAAACAATTTTGCGGCGATTCCAAAAAAATAGTCTATTTTTTTTATCAAATTTTGTTTAAATATTACGAGGGGTTGATTTTTTGAGATTTTTTTCTGA
The DNA here is from genome assembly GCA_004367855.1 of Oikopleura vanhoeffeni. Taxonomy (NCBI): domain Eukaryota; kingdom Metazoa; phylum Chordata; class Appendicularia; order Copelata; family Oikopleuridae; genus Oikopleura; species Oikopleura vanhoeffeni. The sequence continues at coordinate 53,618 of SCLH01000926.1, forward strand.
ACTTTTACTTCAAAAAAAAACAAATGCGACCTATCAAGTCAATCAAAATTAAAAAAAAACAGTTTTTAGGAAAGTGTTTTGTGCATGGTTGACACTCAAAACATAGATTAATTAGTAAACACAAACAGATATTTTTTTTCAGAAGTGATATTTCAAAATTTTCAATTTTAAGTATTTCACGAAAATATTTTAATTATTAAAAAATTAATTTAANCAAATAAAAATTGTCCACAGAGTCACTTGATTAGTATATCGACCCAGAAATAATATCAGAAGTGTACTTATCTGCTTTTATAGGGAAAAATCACCATTTTTTATGAAAAATTGTAATTTTTTCATCAAAATTTTAGACCTTTTTAAAAATAATTCTTGATTGATCATATATAGTCTTTATAATATAGATCAAATCGGAAAAACGATGACGTAGGTCAGTTCCTTGTGCATCGATTCCGATAGCAAAATAATTTGTGAACACCACTGTGAGCTTGTATAACGTGATATGCTATACCTTGCTCTTATCAGTAAATTTTATAAAACTAATAATCAAAATTCTAGAATATCAAATGTCGGATGCAAAAATAAATTGTTTGAACTTCCTTATGCGAAAAAAATTTTAACTCCAACTACCTTGGGCTTTCTGTAATTAGCATTGAAAAAATGCCTATATATAGGCTCTGGTGCCTTGGCGGAACTTTTTTTCTGTGCTCAAAGGGGTTAAGAAATATTTTTCATTTGAAACCACTGAACTCCTGCAATGTAAAAACCATAAATATTAATTTCAAAATCTAAAAAGGTATTTTTGCGGTCAGCAATCTAAGTAATACTATGTCACATAGGCTATGTGTGTGTTCTTAAACACTCTCGGTGCAGGTGGGAGTAGGATATCTCGTGCAGGTGGGGGTTAAGGGGGGGGGCATTTTGACAGATACGGATATGGGCTCTTGATAAAAAATTTTTACTGTGTTTATATATTCCCCTCAATATCAAATCAAAGTAATGTTTCATAATCCAGGCAACTTTTGTAACTACAGAATTTTCGAAATTATTGCTTTTTTGGAAAATTTTGCGTTTGAATTAAACTTTTCGAATTCAACAAATTTTGAGAAATTTTTGAAAAAAGTTCCGAACATTATAAAAAATGCCCTATTTTTTTTCCAAATATTTTTTCATTATCTGTTTCAAATCAACGAAAAACATTATCAAAGTGGCCACTTTTACTTTTCGCGTACACTTCGTGTAGGTGACCATACTGTGAACATACTGTAGGTGACCACATATTTTTTATACGCTCTTTGAAAAATCATATGACATGGTTTTGTGATTTTTGGTCAAATATATTTTTAAATATTTTGAAAATTTTCCTCATTTCATGTTCAAATTTACAAACTTTTTTTCTTGAATCATTAGCTGAAAATATTGAGAATGCCACTTTTTATTTTATTCAAATACGTCCTCGTTTTGTTTCTTCGCTCTTGTTTATACTCTGAATCATAATCTATGGAACGAAACTACGGTTTGGCAGAAATCCATCGAAGCCCTCTTTTATCCAGAATTAAATAAATTTTATGTCACCGAAATTTGCGAAATTGGTAAGCCAACCCATCCACCACGTAAAATAAATTTCATTATCTCATGAAATAAATATTTGTTTCAATGTGCTAAATTTTCGGATTTTTCGTTTTTTTTCAAAAATTTAAATTTTCGATTTTGACGTAGAAATTGTGTATAAACAAATTAGTTTAATTTTAACTTGTGATCAGGACCGTTTTTACGGCTTCGTATTAATACAGAATAAGAAATAAACTTTACTTTAATTTAGACACCTTCGATAGCAAACGCGCGTTTTTGAGTGTTTTTTTAAAAGACGATTTATAAAAGTAAAAATAATCGATCTTTAAAAAATCAGATTTAACGAAGTAAGCTCAAAAGTGACAACTTTAGTTCTAAAAAGTGTTTATCTTAAGGGGTTTCTGAATGTAAATTGCTGGGTTATTTGTAAACCACTTTTTAAACAGTCTGTAACTTGTGATTAAAATGATCAAACATGAAAATGAAAAAAATATTGTTCTGTAAACACATTTAATAATTTTTATAAACCCAAAAATTATTTCTAATGAGTAACAAATTCGTAGATCGTATTACGAAAACGAGTTTTAAAAATGCGAAATTTTTGTCCAGCAGTCAAAAACTCGAGCAGGTAATATACGAATTAGTTGAAACTTTCAAAATAACACGTAACATAACAGTCGACCAAACGTTGGTATAGAGCTAATTAGTTTACGGTCAGGTGATTCGTAAAAATGAAAAAAAACAAATAAAAAGACTTTCGTTAACAGTGCAAAATCTCTCTTATATATCATTAAAAATGATTTTCATTAAAGCGAATAAAATGCTCACAAACGTTGGTATGGGATTTGTGTCAATTTGTGTTCAATTCTTTTTATCACAAATACTGTGCGCACTGCTGTATTATGAAAAGTAGCGTGTTAATCACATAACAAATAATAAAAGGCCGATTTTTCTTCAATAAAGAGGATGCACGCTTTTAAATACACTTTTTCATATCAGTTTTTAACAGAGAATTCATTTTTGTTACTTTTATGATATTTCGATTTATATTTTTTTAATACGCGAATTTTGGATGAAACTCAAAAAATAGACTTTAACGTCGGAATAAAGATTTTTTATAAGTCATAATAGATTTGTCAGACCCGATTTACCCATACATGATAATTTTATATTAAATTTATCAAAAAAAGAAACTTTATTTGTGCATGCAAATTGACATGCAGAACCCCCTTAAGGGAGTGTTTATTTTTGATTTCTTAAAAAAAACCTAAGAAATAGCATTTAGTTTTAATAACGATTTTAAATAAGGTCAATATTGATAAAATCATTACTGGACAGTGATTGTCTAGCTTTGAAGCCTGTCACCTAATGTCCGTCATTCTCGAACCAGTTTTTCTGTCAAGTAGAACCACCCATATTATTTTTTAAGTTTTTGCCGTTTATTAACTTAAACGTTTAAAAACTGAAACTTAGTTTTTTAATCATTTGAAACGTTAAAAATGTGTGTACCATTTCTTAAACAAGATTATTCAAAGTTATCTATGCGTGTGGGGTATAATTTGGTATATAATTACATTAGGAAAATTTATGCAATCTGGTCTTTAGGACTCTAAAGTTTCGAAATATCAACGTGAGAATGTGATTGATGTGATGTTGTACACTATTTCGAACAAGAATATAAGCGGTTCCATTTCTTCAGATTAATCTAGGAATTTATTCATTCAAAAGTGGGTCATGCCATTTGCCAAGGGTTTTTGCATGTTACGAAAAGTTGAATTTCCGTAATGGCGATATTAATTTTTGGACAATATTACAGCAGAGAATATCGCCGAAAGTTTTTTCTAGAAAAGTTCGGCGATATTGGTACTTTCGGCGTAATGAAGACAGAAATAAATGGTTTCGTTCAAAAATAGAAAACGCGTGGTCGTTCGGAATGACGTCATAATTTCAAGTTTTTTGCATAAAGACTTATGAACAAGAGGTTGGGGGTATAATTCATGTTTTTACATCTCTAACTAGAATGGCTACATCTCTAATGTAATGAGCTGTTGAAGGGTGAGTATATAAGTTATTTACACTGGGTGCACCCTTATCCGTACGCACCCTTTATCCGTACGATGTTACCCTTATCCGAACGATTTTTTGGAAAGTTGACAAAACACCCTTATCCGTACGCCCTTATCCGTACGGTAAAATTAGAGAACAATTTTCGATCAGTTAATTTCAGTTTTTTGTTTGCATAACCGATGCAGAATCTCCGGCTGATAATCTTTTCATCCATTATTTTCCCTGAATTTAAAGCAGCAGGCAAGTCGACGGATTTTTCAGGGACAATAGTCAAATTATATATACAACTTGTCATGTCGCTGGTCACGTTCAACTCTTGAATGGGAACAGATTTCTGTTGTAAATTTCAATAATTTTTTCAAAAATAATCCTGATGGTAGACGTCGCCAACAAACGACCTATATCTCCGCCATATCGATGAGGGGGCTCCTGGTCATTTTTCACTAGATTTTAAAGCCAAAAACTTAATTTAATTCAGCTTTTGCTTACGACTCATCCGATTGAATTCTTAGATAGCTTAAACAGAGCACAAATATCTGCTGAATAATTGAATTTAAAAAATTGGTCCGAATCCGACGATTGTTACCAATTTTTTTAAAAAAAACTAGTAATTTAACAATTTCAGTAATTTCAGAAAAAGAATAAAATAAATTGGTCCGGATGAAACTTATTTTTTATTTTATTTCTCACAAGATCTTGTGCTCAGTTTGAGCTAACTAAGACTGTTATCGGATGAGTTGTTTTTTAAAAGCCGAATAAAGTAAAAATTTGGCTTGAAAACTCGTGAAAAATGACCAGAAAGCCCCCGTATTCATATACTTTGATAATTCAGACAGCGAGCATCTGGTTCTCTTCGCTGTAAGTGTTATTTTCACCTTTAAGGTAATGCGCCCTTTTCAATTTCTTTGACATTTTTATCTGATTATTTTTGAACGAAAGTTAAAGAAATCAAATTCCCATATCTACAATTTCGTTATTCAAACATTAAAGCCTATAATATTCACGAAAATATAAAAAAAAATCTTTTTTTGCTCTTTTTTGTACTCGACCCCAAAAAAGTACCCTTATCCGTACGATGTAGCCCTTTCCGTACGATTTTTGGCCGAGCTGAGGCATACGGATAAGGGTGCACCCAGTGTACTTAAAGACAGTCATAATAGTTTGATATAAAGACAGTCATATTAATCAAATATAAAGACAGTTAATAATAAAATATCAGTCGGATGTTTATCCTCAGTGCCGCGGCATGCCGTCCTTCTTAAGCTAGTCTTTTCACCATGATTTGGTTTCACCATGAAAAAGTACCTAATCATGACTTCACCCTTTTAAGAAAAAAATCATCTTCAAAAAATCATCTATACAATCAATGAAAAATATCACAAAAACAACAACAAAAAAATTAAAACTTAAAAATTTATATTTCATTGTTTTCCTTGTTTTACTTGGTTATCCTAACAAATAAAATTAAAAAAATCACCGTTTGATTTGATTTTCTAACAAAAAATCACTATTATTGTTTGATTAGTTGCAAAAAAATCACAATTTTGTCGATTATTGAAAAATAATGAAATTTCAAAAAAAATCGCTATTTTATTTGATTGATAATAAAAAATCACCATTTAATTTGATTATTAACTTAAAAATAAAATTTAAAAAAAAAGCCAGTTTTTCGAACACGATTCTTGATCACCACGAAAAATGTTTCAAAATCGGGCATATACATTTTCAATTTACAGATTAACCGAGTTTTAGCGTGAGCGGGCCTGAGATTTTTTCGACTAAGTTTTTTTATAAAGGGGATGATCGTATTCATGTGAATGTTAATTTCATGAAAGTTTAGCTTCATTATAAACCCTTAAAATAATAATAACCACTAGAGAATTACATAATAAAAATCCCAAATATCCTTCAATATCCTACTTAGTAAATTCATAAAGTAAACAACAGGTGATCGCAGGATATATTTGTACGGATATCCTACTCGGCGATTTCATCAGTAAAAGTGTCAAATCGGTGTTATAACAGGTGTTCAATAACGTTAAAATTATAAAAAACAGTCGGTAAATTAAAAAATTCCCAGGTCCGCTCCCGATTATCTCTTTTTGAAAAAATCCTAGGTCCGCTCCCTTTTAAAATCGGTCTTTGTAAAGTTAAAAATGTGCACCCCCAAAAAAACCCCAGGTCCGCTCCCGATTATCCCTCTGTTAAAAAATCCCAGGTCCGCTCCCTTTAAAAATCGGTCTTAGTAAAATTAAAAATGTACAGCTCCAAAAAAATCCCAGGTCCGGTCCCTGACAACACACAAATTATTTCAGTCAAGTTTAGCCACTTATAAAAAATAATGTCTTCAGTTTGGATTGAACTCATGATCCGGAGACAATTGCTGATCGCTTATATTAGTTGCGCTAAGAAACCGTTCAAATGTAACAATTTTGAACAGTACTAATATAGTACTACACTTATCACGTACTATACTTCTCGGCTCCTCTCTGCGCACAGCTCCTTTCTGTAAAACAATCACTAGTTATACCTCCCCCTTGGTGTAGTACCCATGGTTGATGAGATGTGCTAGACGTTTTGTACTCGAGCCTACCACCCGTTTTAAAAATAACCTTTAAGATAGATGAATATTGGATTTTCATCACCATTAAATCTATAAAGAATTGCATTTTCACCAAGGTTTTTATGTAACTCTCAATTTTTTCTCTACAGAAAAAAATTGTTTGAAATCACATTTTCTCAAAATTTAATTAAGTTATAAAATCTTTTTTGAAAGATACTTTAGCTAATTGAAGACCAGTATGTTAAACAGTACCAAAAAAACAATATTCAAAATTGTATTAGCATGATTGTAATACTGGTGACTGAAGTCCACCCAGTACTATTTTTCACTCAACAAAATTTAATTTCGTTTTGCACAAACGTTACTCAATAAGATTTATTGAGTTTTAGACACCAAAAACAGAATAGCACCTGTTTGTTTTGCATCAATATAGTACAACCGATATAAACTCTTCTCATGGACAATAATCTGAAACACTGTTCATGGATTGAAATATTTTAATTCTAACCTATATAGCCAGTTTCAGTCTTATATTTTTGAATCCACTTTTTGTCGGCTTTCATTTGTCGACAATCTTTAGTATCGTGATTTAGTTTCTCACAATAAAACATCCTTGAAAAAATGGGTCTGTTTCAGAATTATCAACTTTCTGATCACGCTCACGAGTATTGTCTTTTCTCTTAATACAACAAAAATTTTTTCAAATGACCAATTTTAGAACAATCAGTACACTTAAATTCTTGGATTTCAGTGTTCACCAAATTTGTTTCCATATTATTCACCTCAACAAGTCCATCGTCAGCCAAATAAATACGGTTAGAGCTGCAAACACGCTCATCAGCCAAAACTAAATCTTCAGCATTAGTGGCTTCATGAGTCACCAGTTGCCTCCGTAAGTTTTTAGGTAACTTTTCTATAAACTTTTCTTCGAGCTCATCGAGTCCCGTTGAACGTACTACCAGTAAATAAATTTCAGTATACATTTCACTCAACGAAGCATTTGATTTGTATTGGTAATTTTTCGGACTTTCTTTATATGTTAAGGGTATTCCTGCTCCTACATCGCCATTATTACTGTCATAAAAAATGCACCAAATCAATGTTTTATGTTTTAAAACGAATAAAAACGACCCAAATGACCAACCAAAAAATTTTTCGAAAATTTTGCGTTTTTTCGATTTTTTCATAAGTATTTTTCTCATAATTATGTTCAAAAATAACGTTTGTGTCAATTTGACCACTCTAAACACTTCAAAAATATCGGGTTGACGTAAGCCAACTTTCACTTCAGTGTTTCCCCAGCCTACTTTCGAAAAAATCGAAGCACTTATTTCTCCTGAAATTTTTCACGTAACCTTGAAAAATTCATATTTTGAGTTTGGGATCGAAATTTCAAAAAAACGGCTCCACACAGAAGTTTTAATTTGTTCTGAGCTTACTTTTGCGAAATTTGAGTGAGATTTGAAATCTAACCTCAAGGAAAGAAGAATTTCCGATGGTTCAATTCTAAAAAAACGATGGGTCTACTATCGCATATTATAGACAAAATAAAGCACTTATCGACAAAAACGCTTCCACAGAAGTTTTGTATTCTAATTATACAGGTTATGTTAAAATTAAGGTTTATTTCAAAATAGAACATCAGAGGAGATGGAATTTCCGTTTTGGCATAGGTCTCCCTGTTTCGCTAATGTGTCTGGGAGTGTATTCATGCAAAAAAGTTTTGACACATTTCTGACGCAAGCTGAAGGCTAGTTCTACAAACTGGCTAATCTGAATTATACCCTCGAGACCCTGTTTAGCTTATATTTTATCGAGAATATGTCAAATTAGGAGCAGGGATACCCTTAAGGATTTGCTCAAAAGTATTCAAGTCTAGTTGATCATCCTCTACCAAGCTTAACTCTGATATCAATTTAATGCGCATTGCATTATTTTAAATCGATGACACTAATAAGCTTATTTAATTTTTATTTTAATATGAACCAGTACTTATGTTTAACAAAAAAAGACTAGAACTGATTCAGTCCAGCCCATCGTCACTCTCATTCCAATCGGGAATTTTAATTCGAGTTTGATCATTATCACCTTTTAAATTGTTACTCATGTCCTTGAATTCTGTTTCTGCATAAGTTTCATCTTTTTTGAGTCTAGTTAATTCGCTAGATTAGACAGATGATTTGTGATTTCCGACAAAAAATAATATTCTCACCATGAATCGTGTTTTCAATGTCGAAGGGATTTGGATCACTACCCTGTGAATGTTCGTCATTTTTTGAACTACAGATCTGATCTAAAATGCATATCTGAGCATCATCAATCTTGTTGCGCAGTTCACAACATGTGAAATTCTCATCCTCGTCAGAATTGAACTTATGATTTTTCAAGCAACAATGCGATGCTGCTTCTTCTTTCACCTTGATTGCACTAAAAAATTGTTTTTTTAGAAACCTAAAAATTTTAAAATTTAAAGAATTTTTTAAATCGAAATCTTTATATTGATTAGAAAAAATGTGATGGTTTAAATAGTTTCAGAATTTTACTCGTGATTAAAAATATTTTGTATTATGGCTTAGTTATTAATTATCTTGGTACAATAAGATATTGATTTACTCTTAACTGCCAATTTAAAAAAAAATCACCCTTGTATCCCATTCAAAAAAAATTGGTACTTCACCTTCCCCTATTCCTTAATTTGACAAAAACGCTGATTCCCCCCTTAATCTCATTCGGGAAAACCTTGATTAACTTTTAAAAGGCCTATTTAAAATATTATTGGAATTTATTGAAAATATTAACCAGAAAAAGTTGAATTAATTGACCAATCAAATAATTGTAGAAATGAAAATTCGGTTATTTCTTGTTTATTTTTCCGAAATTCTACATTCTAAAATTGGTATTAAAACTTTTAACTATCAATGAGACCAACTTCAGACACTTTAATCGTATTTTTGACAAAACCGACTAAAATACGCATTAAAGTCGAAAAAAACTGTGTTTTGTGACAAAATTAAACTTTCCAATTTCCATTTTAACCAAAATTAATCCCTTAAAGAATATTCGAATAATTTTTTTGAGTATTTCACATCATCTTTAGTTTATAAAGCCGCAAGAAATTATCGGTAATGAAAGTCGAAATTAGCAGTTCCCACCCTAATCTAGTACTTATAACGAAGTTATTATTCATCACACCGAAATAAGTTGCTACAGTATGGAAAATAAAAGTAGGCTTCAAACAAAGCTAGACCCTCTGGATTGAAAACCGTGCTCCCGCCAATTAGCAGTTTTAAAAAAAAAAAAGAGAGCAGATTTCGGCAAAAATATGTTTTTTTTTCTCAGGTATGCAAAATTATTTTTAAGAAATATTTTGTTTTCCGATGTATCACCATTAACATTTAAAATGAACAAAAAATTTAGTCTATGACACATTTTCATGGGAAAGTCTGTGGATTAATTATTCAATCTCGTTTTGAGGATTTAAAAAATCTCGCGTCCCCGAATGGCGTTTGGGTGAGGGGGTTAATTAATTTAAGCATGACAAATTCGTCCAGAATGTTTTGTTGAAAAATGTTTTTTGTTAATAAAATTTTCGGTTAATCTCGAGTAATAAAATTGTGTTAATATTTGTAATTATTCCTGAGTTTATTTTGGAAAGCCGCGCCCTCCTCATTGGCTTCTGAGGTAGGCGGTTCGCGCGCTTTCCATTGGTGTAGTATTTTTGCATACTATGCCCTTAGTAAAGAAACACGCGTGTTTGATTTTC
>SCLH01000927.1:0-28085 GCA_004367855.1 Oikopleura vanhoeffeni
GCATAATAACTGCAGAAAATGTAGGAACCGGGATACCCTTTAATAGAGGAGTTTTTCAAAAATCATATTCATGGGATGAACCTATAGTGTGAAAATACGAAAGTTTTATTTATGAAACATTTAAATTGAACTTTTTATCGAAAAAAAATATGAATCCTTTCGAACTATAAAATTAAAAAAATTGAAGAATAAATATTTTCATTATTGAACTTTTAATTGAATTTTGACTTTACGCTAATTTCACATCGCAGAAAAATAAATAAAAAATACAGAAAGCAAGATAAGAGCAAAATTCGATTTTTAATGTGAACAAATTTTAAATAAAAAGCAGTTATAACTAGGGTTTTAATCGAAGGCACTGAAATTTTTATAAGATTTGAAATTACCAGTTTTTAATCTGATTCACTGGTAAGACAAATTTGGTAGAACTCTGAACATAAATCTGAGCGTTAATTTAAGGCTGACCAGATAACATTTAAAGGGGTACCCGTCATGGGAAATGGTTTTCATGGTTTTTGAGGGCTAATATCTGAAAAACTATACATAATGTTTGTGAAATACACACAATTTGTGAAACCTAATTGTTAAACCCAGTATATTAATTAAACAAAAATCTCACATCCTAAATCATAATTGAGGATTACTGATTGCTCGACCAATCAGGAACGAGCTTCAAAGTAGAGTCATATTTTGGAGCAAAAAGCCTATTTCTCCGTGAGTTTTAGGGTAGAAAATTATTTTTTAGATTTTATGAACCACAAAAACGCACGCACACATTCGCTCTAGAAAAGGCAAATGGACAGCTCATGACCTCGCGGAGAGCTGTTACTATCGAACCTAATTTTTATGTTTTTTTCTTTTCGAAAATTGTACTTTACATTATTCAAAATCAAGAAATTTTGGTTAAAATAGTTTTTTTCCAGACAAAATATTTCAAAATTGAGAAAAAAGTACACTCTGGGCAAAGTGTGGGGATGAAAATTTTTCAGAAAAAATCATTAAAATAAAATTGAGAATTTTTTTGTTTGAGCCTCAGTTCGTGACGAGTACCCCCTTAAAAAGTTTTAGCATTATGTTAAGTAGCATTAAGTAATTTACGAACTGAGTGCATTTGACTCCTGTACAATTTGACTCCTGTATGTCTAAAAACATGCTCATACTTATTTTTTAGAAAAAAATAATCATAGAAATTTTCAGGAAAATCAACATATTCTAAGTTCAAAAACCTAAGGTAGTTTTTTTTTAGGTGCGACAAATATGACTGAGTCACCACAGACAAACTGTATGAGGTATCACAAAACGATACTCACAATATGAGTATGAAATGAAAAAAGAAGAAATTCTAAGACTAATGGCTGAAAAATAAAATTCAAAAAATTAAGTTTTCTTGAGAGTTTTCATAATGCCAAAATTTAATTCATCGATGATGAGTCATTATTTCTCCTTCAAACCGAAAGTTGTTGTATGCCAAATATTTGAATTTATGATGTTAAAGCATTCCCCACTGAAATTTGGGTTAGCTCCTGACTGTGACCGTCCATCTTGACTCTACATAATTACCACACCTGGCGCCCCCTGGTGTGGTGAGGGGCGCGCTGCACATAATAGAGGCAGGTACTTTGTTATATATTATCGATGTACTATAGTATATATATATATACACAGGATTTGAAAAAAATATTATTATAAAATATATAAGAATAATTAAATTAAATGAATTTATTTTGTAAATGAATTGAAAAGTAAAATTTAACATAAAGGAAGTTCTACCAAAAGATGATCTTCTGAATGTCTGTGTGCAGAAATGTCAACGATCACACGCCAATTTTTTACATCCAATAATTTTGGATAATTTTTATCTCAAATAACCGGTTCAAACCGAGAATTACCGGTTAACTGGTAGATCAAAAAAATCTAATAATTTTGGCCCAACCTTTTTTAGTTTTCAGTTGAATGCAAAAAACCGTTTTGTGATATCGCATACGGTTCGTCTGTGGTGACACAGTCAAATCTGTCGCACCGAAAACCTCGTGATCGAAAATGCTGAATTGTCCGATAACTATCAAAATCTAACTCTAGGTTTTCATTCTGAGGCGAGAATGTTAATGTTGAATTTATTCCAACTCTATAATTTAACTTTTCTTGGCCAAAAAACTTGTAAATTAAACTCAGGGTAAAACTAATGTGAAATTGGATGAACAATTTTAGGCAACAGTCTACAGGGGCGGCAATATCGCCCGCCCAATATCTCTGAATTTGCCGAAATCGCCGAAAAACCCTACGCAATTTCACGATTTTTAGCTAAAATACTTTCAGTGACAATATCGCCGAATGTGCCAATATCGCCGAACTTTCCAATATCGTCGAATTTTCTTGAAATTTATATTTCAAATTACTTTTTGAGCGTCATAAATGACGTCATTTTCAAGATTAACTTTTTCAAATCTAGTCTTTTCAACTTTTATTTGATTGCCTTTGGTGGAGTATTCGATTCTGCGCATTTTGGGGATTTAGTTCATACGAATCTATTTTGGAACTCCTTATAAAATTCAAAAATTGTTCGACATATGACGTCATTTTGAACGCTTACGCGTTTTTTATTTTTTGAACATACAATTGTATTTCTGTTTCCATATCGCCGATTGTGCCAATATTGCCGAAAGTTTTTGGCAAAAAACTTTCGGCGATATTGGCCCCCCTGTATGAGTCGTAAATATATTACCAAATTGAAAATTTTCGTCATCTATAATGAAATACAGCTGATATCGCTTTTCAACTAAACAATTTATTAATATTTGTTCTTGGGAGTCAACTCAGATTCGGCACGTCGTTTGCCTCACAAACTTTTCCACTAGGCAAACTATGCCTGACACAGCACGAATCATAAATGAACTTGCTTATTAATCGATAGTTGTTAATAAAAAAGTTATTTCATATGTCAGCTTTTATTGATACAAAGCAGATGAAATAGATTATCTGAAAAGGTTTTTTTGTGACTCTCACTTTCCAGATCAAAAGGGTAAAAATTAAATGTGGTAAAAATAATTTAAACTATTAGTTTATTCTTACATAAAGCTGGATATTAAAAAAAAATACAGCTTTAAATAAAGAAATAGTATTTTATATTAACATTTCAAGCCGTTTAATAAAACCGTTTCAATACATATCGATTACGATGCCTGAGTTCATATTTTTTTTTTATTATGATGAAGAATTATTTCGAGACAAAAGGGCGTGATGATAACGTAATCATCATTACGGAAGGAATAAAGATTAACTGTGGAAATATAGATCATAAGTTAATTATGATTAATAACATACGCTGTTTCATATGTATTTTTATTGGCCCGATTGAGTGCGTTAGTGCTAAGTTAGTGATTTATTTTAGCTGAATTCAATATTATCAACAGTTACGTAATCATCAGGCGAATTGTGTCCCGAAATGGTTTTTACCTGAAAGAGAGCAAGAAATTTTTTTATATTAACTCGGGCATCGTAATCCGTATAAAACCGTTGCGTAGAGGCGCGCGAAAGCAACAAAATCGAGTATGGGCATTTTGGCACAAATGACGCCTAGAATTAGATTGTATGCCTATGAAAATAGTTTCAGCTGGATTCAGAATAAAGTGTAAAAGTAAAATCTTCTAATTTTGAGGAAAAACGAGTGTACTAAAAACATTTATTTCGGAAAATTTAAATTTTGGGTGCATCGACGAAAAAACATTACATAAAAATATACTAGTAGTAGGAATTCAAAAAATTACCTCAATTTTCACATGTTACTTTGTCCGATTATATCCCTTATTCACACTTTTGTAAATATCCCGGCCCTGATTAGGAAAACGGTAGTGTGTTTTAAGTAGTCTAGGGCCGGGATATTTACAATGAAATAGGGATATACTAGGATCTGTTAGAATTGACAGATGTTTCAAAGAAAGTTCAAAGTGTAATTAAAAATAATGATTTCTACTAAAAAATTGGTAATTTCTTTATTCAATCGGAAGCTTTGATAATTATCATTATTTTTAGACAAATATGATACACTGTCACCCACTATTTCTTAATTTAAGTTTGTTTCAGAAGAATCAGTCGAAAATCCACGATTTTTTATAATGTACGCACAAAACACTTTTTCTAAAAACTGTCCCTCCAGGGGTTAAATTCAGGTTTAAAAAAACAAGTAAATTCTTTAAATGGGTTTTGAAAATTCGTCAATTAAAATAATATGCGTTGATTGCATTTATTGCTTACGCCTTGGATCAAGGTCCTTTTGATGATGTAATAATTGAGATATATTGATGAGGCGAAAGTATATTATTCTATTCTCATTAACAATTAAAAGACATATTGAAAATCTAAAAATATTAAAAATTGAAAGATATATCGAAAATTCGACAACATGTTGTTTGAGGTCGAGCAGCCTATAAATGCCGCAGATATGAACTTTCTCGATGTATCCTCTTGGGAAATACTACCCTTGAAAAGAGGAAAAATGATCTACTATCCATATCGTCTAGGTTAATACTCGCACGATAAAATGAGAGAAAAAACTTTCCTCATTTTCTACGGTAAACAAACCAATCGACTTTTTCAGTCAAAGGTCAGAGTCAACGTTTGAGTTCACTTTTTCTATTTCGTCAAAGTTGCAGATTTTTCAGTCACCATTTCCGTACCTTTTTACAGTTTTGTAAACGTCTCTTAGTATGAGTAGAAGAGATTTCAAGCATAAATTGTGTATGCTACTAGAAATATGAGAAATAAAACATATTTTTTTTACAATGAAAAGTCATACAGTAGAAAAAGAGATATGAGACAAATAAATTACTCGATATTACACCCTGGAAACAGCAAAATCTACAATATCAAACTTTGAAAAGGGAAAATCACAAAATTGACAAATTTAAGATCATTTTTTTAGAGAATTCGGCCAATTAAAATGATATTGGTGTCCTTATAAAGCTTTCCTCAAAAATTATAAACTTGTTTTTCATCATATTTTACTTCAAAAAAGTGGTGTTAAAATATCAGGATTTTAAACAGTTATTAATTTCGAAATTCAACGCAAGAAAATTATTACCAAAATATCGGTCATGCCAAAGATATTTTTTTGTCAAATATTTAAACTCGCTTTCGAAATTTCTTCATCAATCATAGGGTTTTTGTAGAGTAGCAACTAAAGTCCACTCATAAATCGTAACCAATCTTGTAATAACACCTCGGCTTGTCATACGAGGTGAATGTTTTAATGATTCAAACCACTTGTTATGTTAAACTGTTCAAAAATATTTTTAATAAAGTTTTACATTTATCGAAAATAAATATTGTCGAAAAATTGGCGATCAGAACCAAAATTAAAAAAAACTTTTTAATACAGTTTGTCAGCTTTTAGGTGAGGCTCTCAGTTTCAGCCGCCCCTGATTATACGCATGATTGGCTCGCGTTCAATAATCTTGTAATAATCGTGTTTTATCTCACTTCTAATCGGTCGCTGGCGTTCGCTAGCTGGATCTAAAAGCTTAAGGAGGTCGGTGCATTTTGACAGATACGGATATGGGCTCTTGATAAAAAACTATTTACTGAGTTTATATATCCCTTTTTGGTTAGAATGCGTAGCCACAACGTTAAAAGGAGTAGTGGCTACGCATTCTAACCAAAAAGTGATAAAGGAATATTCTTCTCAATATACCATCAAAGTAATGTTTTATAATCCAGGCAACTTTTGTAACTACAGAATTTTCGAATTATTGTTTT
This sequence comes from Oikopleura vanhoeffeni, assembly GCA_004367855.1. Taxonomy (NCBI): domain Eukaryota; kingdom Metazoa; phylum Chordata; class Appendicularia; order Copelata; family Oikopleuridae; genus Oikopleura; species Oikopleura vanhoeffeni. The sequence continues at coordinate 5,752 of SCLH01000927.1, forward strand.
TTTAGAAAATTTTGAGTTCGAATTAAACTTTTCGAATTCGACAAATTATGAGAAATTTTTGAAAAAAGATCCGAACATTATAAAAATGCCTTATTTTTTATTCAATATTTGCTTCAAAATGGCCACTTTCACTTTTCGCGTTGATGACCACATATTTTTTATTTGCTATTTGAAAAATTATATGACATGATTTTGTGATTTTTGGTCAAAAATAATTAGAAATATTTTGAACATTTTTCTCATTTCTTGTTCAAAAATGTTCAAAATTTTTTTTCTGGAATCACCAGCTAAAAATATTTAGAGAAACACGTTCTACTTTATTCAAATATGTTCTCTTTTTGTTTCTTTGTTCTTGTTTATACTCTGAATCATAATTTTTGCAACGAAACTAAGTTTTGGCAGAAATCCATCGAAGCCCTTTTTTATCCAGAATTAAAAAAAAATCTTTGACCGAAACTTGCCAAATAAGTAAGCCGACCCGTCCACCACGTAAAATTTATTTCATTAAACTCATGAAAAAAAAATATTTCTTTCAATGTGCTAAAGATTTCGGATTTTTTCGTCTTTTTTCAAAAATTTTAGATTTTGACTTAGAAATCGTATAAAAACAAATAAATTAAATTTTAACTGGTGGTCGAGACCGTTTTTTATGGCTTCTACTTAATAAAAAATAAAATTACTTTAATTTAGTGTTTTTTCAAAAGCCGATTTATAAAGTAAACATAATCGATCTGAAAAAAAACCCGATTATAAGAAGTAACCTCAAACGTGGCAACTTTCGTTCGAGAAAGTTTTAATCCGAAAATTTTGAAGCGGCAAAAAGTTTCTCATCAAGAGAAAAAAATTGAATAAGTGCAAATATGTCAAAATGCACCGACCCCCTTAAGCTAAAACATGACAAGATGTATTAGTTGAGCTTTTTTTATGTCAATGACGATTTGAAATAAGAAATTTTGGAAGTCAAAAATGAGTCCCGAAAAAAATTCTCTACAAGATGGGCAAATAATATCTGTACTCATTTTTTACTTTCAAAATTTCTTATTTCAGATCGTCAATGTCGTTTCAGGAGTTTCAAAAAATATCAAAATTTCAGCCTAAATAAGAGTTTACAGAATTAAACTGGCAACCAGATATCTGAAAACCGAAAGTTGAAAATTTCCAAGACAACATTTTTCAAATATGTGTCAAATTCTGAATCAGATCCCTAATTTATGGTCAAAACAGAAGTTTTATTTAATGATTAATGTTCAACTTTCTCCCAGCGACGGTTCCTAGGCATGGCTGATCAGTATCATCATTTTCTTGTGTAAAGTTTGACCAAGTGTAATTTGTGCCCTGTTAGCAGGTCGGAACGACAAGAAAAAATCGATTACTTAATTTATACCCTAGTGTGTTGACAAGGAGCCTCTTTTGAAGCGCTTTATTTGATTGAGTGCTGAAATGATTAATTTTACAAAGTTCACAAATTGTGAAAAACGTAGGGTGGTTTTGCCTAATGTACTTTTCACAAGAAACGCCCTGTGGCAATTCAATCAAATTTTCTGAATGCAGCATGTTTGCCCTTGGGACCTGGTTATTTTATTGTTGCTTTTCAGACGACGCTCTTCTTTTGAGGGTTATCATGTTCGATAAATCTTACAATCAAAAAATGTCGTCTCTAAAGCCCCTACAAAATTATGAGGTCCGAAGGGCAAACATGCTGCATTTAGCAATTTTGAGTGAATTGCCACACGGCGTTTTTCTGAAAGGTACTTTTTCTGAAACTTACTTTTTTCATATAACGCAAAAATATGACTTAAATTTAGAATTGACGGTCATTAAAATTTACTAAATGAGAACCATGAATGCTAATCAGCAAATGAGTATCAAGATTTTAGTCTAGACCTCCAAACAATAATTCTGAGTAATCGGTATGCTACCGGAATGATCAGTGGCAAAACTAGCTAAAAAACTCGCTTTAATTTCAAACTAAAAAGTAATCAAAAAAAATGGCATTTAAATACGAGTATAAATACATGAGTGAGTGTAAATGACTTTATGTCAAATTTTAGAGGGGGTTAAAATTAAGAGTTTTTAGGAGCACGTTAATTATTAATTGAAGTCGGCGACCACGAACAAAATTGGCCGAAAGAGTACTGTTATTTTTCAAAAGGTTGAATTCAAGGAATAAGGTTTGGCATAGGAGTACTAGTTTGTTTCAACAAGTACTCAAATTACGTCGAGAAAAATTTGAGGGAAAATATTAAAATAATCTAAGAGTTTTCAACATTACAGCATTTTCAAAAAACATCACGTGACAATTCAGTTATCCATTGTACGAGTTAAAATCCTGAAAATGTCAGCCAACTCGAAGCTAACTTAGGGGTGCTTTACGATACCGGAAATGTTGAACACGACGGTCAACTTCACACAGAGTTGCTCCGGGCGTTCTATTTTTAAATCGGCTAAAACTTCTGTATGACCGCAGAATGCCGATGGTCCCGAACGTTTCTAGGGAAGTTTTTTGAACAAACATTTGGTGTCTTAAAACTGACAAACTGCTCGGTCAGACAAAATAGAAAACTTGGCAAATTATCAAGATGTCTACGCAACTTTTTTCTTTTGGAAACAATAGTTCGAAAAAAGCTTTGTAATAAAGTTATAAAATTGTCGAAAAAGTCGCCGAAAAATAATTCAACAATTACCAAAAGGGCAATGCCTTTATATGCCAAGTTCAGACCAAGAACTTCAGACTAAATTAATATGGACATAAAATACAAGTATTTATTCAAATATTGACGTAATACATTTCTTAACAACTACACAATCATGTTAAATTTGTTCCGGTAAATATATCCGGTCAAAACTTAATACGAACACTAACCATAAAAATCTGGCACTACTATTTCTTCAATAAAATGCTGCAATTAAATTTTGAGCGATTTAGGTGAAAAATGAAAAAAACAGTTTTTCATAATCTTGAGAAAATTTGTTTAAAATTTCAAAAGTTATTCGATAACAAGTTTAACATTCCTGAAATTTTTTTTTATTGAATCTATCTAAAAAGTGAAAATACATCGCACATTTAATTATCTTAATTTCATGTTTAGTGAAATTTTACCTTGTTAATTTTCATAATAAAAGAAGTTTGAATCCAAAATTTCTAAATTCAAATTCATGAAGTTTAATCAAAAACTTTTACAATTTCGGCCAATCAGAAAACAGAATGATAATTTTTTTTTCGAAAATTATCATTCTGCTTTCTGATTCGCCGTTATCGAAAATTGTCGATTTTGATGATAATTTAGCGATATATATCCCTTTATCACCTTTGCGATATTAATTTAGCGATATATATATGAAATGCTTAAATTGCGTACACCCTAATTGTCATTGAAAAACAAGCTAAAATTAGAGACATTTTGAAAATGCTCCCAGTCGTTCAAATTTCAAAAATACATTTGCTTGTTTTCTTGCCCGTGATTTCAAACCTTACGTTTGCATTTTGAATAAAATTAGTTACTCATGGCTACATAAATGAGACATATTTAAGAGAGAGAAAATAGTTGTGCCAGATTTATCCGGTGAGCGGTCGTGTTAGATATTATTCAAAATATATAGTAATTTTTTAAATTACTTTTGTATTACGAAAATCCGCCTTGGGCAGTGGAAAGTTTCGCAACTCCATGAGCTAAAGTAACTTTTTCCATGATAATGAACTAGATTGAGGGTGTCCGAGGTAAGGAAAAATTCGCAGTGACCAGTTTTTGAGAAAATCAAAAACTGGAAAATACGTAAAATTCACGAAAGACTTCGTTTTTTTTAATTTGTTAAACTTTTGATGTCTTACCCAATTTCTCATAGGTTTAAATGTAAACGAATCAGAATCGTTCATTTCGACTAAGTTTTAATGATTTTTTATGTACATGAAATGTGTCTTCGGGCAATGACCCTTTTCCAACCTAAGTGACTCTCTACAGTAAATAGGGTGTCCAAACCGTTTAAATTTCGGCTTTTGGAAATGAGTTGTCCGATTGAGTTCTTATATCAATTTCAGGGCAGCCTGGGACATATATTAGCTAGTTTTTCAGCCAAAATTTTTATATAATTTGGCTTTTGAAAACGAATCTAAAAATGATCCGAATCAGACCATTTTTTTCAATTTTTTTAACAAAAACTGATAATCAGACAATTTAAGTAATCTTAGAATAAACCAAAAAATGCTCCGATTCTAGCTAGCTAATATGTGCATGCCAGAAGGCCCCGTAATCGATATGGCTCAAAATTACCAAGAGAAAAATTTTAAAAATGGTTCGAATCCAACCATGTTTTTTCAAAAACTTTTTGAAAATCTCAAACGTTTTTGAAAAAGAATTATATTTTTTTTTAATTATGAGTTGTTATTTTAAGCTGTCTGATAATTTGATGGAATAGGTGACCTATCATAGGTGACTTATCATAGGTCGTTCCAAAAGCCGAAATTTAAACGGTCTGGACACCCTTTTTACTGGTCAGAGTATGTATCTTTATATAAATCTTTATTATGATAATAATAAGTTTTGCCTTTCTTCAAACCTAAAAGCTATACTCCCAAATTTTTTGTCTAGAAAATTTCTGAACTTTTGAGGGTAATTTCAAGAAAATCTGTTTTGGCCTCGGACACCCTAACTAAATTTCCATTATAAAATGCGACATTTGTAATCGGTTATGACTTCTCAGGTCTAGACAAAAGTAGCGTTATAAATTATGCGCGTTATGCCTTTGTAACATCGAAATCATTCAAAACAAATTTAAAAATATTATATTTGACTCAAAGTTTGATCAAAAACATGTTCCAGACGAACAAATGGACACGGTTTTTGTGAAACAGCATGTTTGCTAAACCTTTTGTTCAGAACCATGTTTCAGAAAACCATGTCCTAGAGAACTAGCTTCGAAATACATCAGTTTGAACTGCGAACTTTAACTCCTACAATCCGGAACAACTTCTGGACTCACAGTTTTTTTTCACGGTCACGCGTGACCCATGGTGTTTAATCAAGCGTATACCTTTGTTTCATTATCAAACATATATTTTTTCACTCTTGACTTATATGGTAATTCTGATAATTTTCTACAATCGTATTAAAACAAAATGTGAAAAAAAGTATTTGAAGGCTTCAAATTGCGATAAGAAAATATAAAAATCTCTCTTTTTAGCACGATTCACACAATTAGGGCATAATTGATACGCATTAAGGCTAAATTTGACATTTTCAAATTTGCAGTATCAAACCGTCACAAATTTGGGTGCTGAACTGCAAAAAAAATTGCATGTTTTTTAATAACATTTTTACAAAATCAGCTACTTAAAAAATAAAAAAGAACTATTTGAATGACAAAGTTCAAGGCCAATTTCACAGTTCATCGTATGCTTGTAAAGTAACCTCAAAGAATCGGAGAGGTCGATTTTCTAATAAAAATATAAGCAACTATGGGTGAATATGTACTGAAAGGTTACTAGAGATAAAAAATAGTCAACATTTTTGAGATTTCACAAGGAGATTGTTGCTCTCTGGCGATCTTTCAGTACATAATTGACCCATAGTTGCTAATATTTTCATGAGAAAGTCGGCTCTTTCGATTTTTTTGAGGGTACTTAAGAGTCTCTACGATGAACTTTAAAATTTAGGTAATTTGATATACGGTAAACAATATACGGTATTTTGAAAAAGTGCTCAAATTACGCCAAAAACATTCCAAGGGTCAACTTCAAACATTTTCAAGACGTTTTTTCTCATTACGGTACAGTCCAAATAAAAATCACGTGACGAAATAATTCAAAAATAAGGTCTGAAATATGTTCATATATTTATCCTTATTTCTTGAAAATAAGATCACGTGACCTTTTGGAAGATATCATTATGTTCAAAACACTTAATTAGGTGTTTATTACCCCCACAAAATTTTTCGGCTAAATCTGACTACTATTTATGTACTTGACCCAAAACCTTATTTCTTGATTTAAAGGTCACGTGATCGTTTTTGGTCTTTGGTGTAATGAAGAAAAAGTCTTTAAAAAATTTCTAAAAAACACTTCACTTTTTCCAAAAATTGATTTAAGTAATTTTAAAAAAAAACGGTACTATTTTTGCCAACCTTATTCCTTGAATATACGGTCACGTGATTCATTTTCGGGCTATGGTGTGATGAGAAAAAACTCTTAGAATTTTTTCTATTCTGCTCCAAGTCTTTTTTGGTGAATTTAAATTTTTTTTGCAAAAAATAATACTGTAATACAGTAAAAATTTAGAAAAAAACGCACAAACGTCAATTATTTAAATAGTCGATCTATCACTTTGTAAATGTTACATAATGAATGATTAAGGGTCCTAAATTGCGATTAAACGGGTCATGGTCACGAGTAAAAATACTGTGGGAGTTAATGTCAAATTAAGTTTTTTGGTGGAAGGTTTTTACAATATATCATCATCATTTATGAAATAACGAGAAACCCGTAATATCATATTACTAATATGCTATTTATCGTCACCAGGAATTTGGAAATTTTGATTTTAACATATTTTATATCTCAGGGTAAACTTTGGGCTAGAGTCCAGCGAAAAGTTGGCTGCAAATTTCATATCATACCAAACTGTATTCAAAAATGCTTGGTGGTGGTCTCGCGGTTATTCGACAATATGTTCTCCCACTAGAGGTCATCAAAGTGGTGAATTAGAGTGATTTTCATCTATACAAAAAACTTGAGGTTTATAACTGATTTAATTTCATATCAAACATAAGCCTATAACGTCTCTGCTTAAATTAATTTCACTCACCTCGTGACTCACGAGTCGTGAGTTCCAAGTACCGTCGAGGCAAACTGTGATTTGTCGATAATTGAGTTGATTTGAGCCCATATTCAAAATTAATTGTATACTAGGGTTGTTTTCTAATCACATCAAGTCTCGACATGACTTGAACCGCACGCGGTAATAATTTTTTTACTCAGCCAATAGAAATGCTTTTTCTGAAACATCGTGTCTGCGAAATGTTTTGCTAAACCCTTGGTTCGGTACCAATTTTCTGAAGAACCATTTCCAAGAAAACTAGTTTCGAAATACAACAGCCTACACTTAGTGGCAAATTAGATGGTGCAGTCTTGACCGTGTCGATCAATACATTTTTAACATTGCCAGAAGAAGTTCATTTTGACCAATTGCTTAACCTTTCCCTAAGGGGATTCTCGCTGCGCGAAATTAAAAAATATTAATCATTTTTGAAGTCAATCGAGAACCCGAAAATGTAGATAAATCGCCTAATAAGGCTTTGAGATTATTAACCATTTTGGATTCATGCTTCATGCTCATCTCGGACTGAAAAAATATATGGTTGAGCCTGACTTCAACGCCAGGGATAATTTCTACAGATTTCATTTTCCCAGCAAAAGAGCCTCTCGGTAGTAAATAGGGTGCCCAAAGTCTGGACTCCAGACCATGAACATTACGACTTTTTGAATATCGACTCATACGATTGAGTTCTTAGATAGCTCAAAATGCCCACACATATTCAGAGAAAAACAAAAAAAAGTTGGTCTGAATCGGGTAGGACACCATATTTACTACTGAGAGGCACTTTGGTTCGAAAATGTATGAAGATAAAACGTAACGTTACACAAGTATCTGGTAACCATACGAGAACAATATCGAAAACTAATGAGAAACAGCGTCTGCTGGTGAAAATAGCGTATTAAAATCGAATGAGGGTGAGGACTATTTTCAGGGATATTTTGTACAAATTGATACAACTAGGCCATAAAAAACAAGTGATATTTTAAAAGGTTTGTATCCACCTGGTGGCGATAACTAGTATTTTGTGATTTTCTTGTTTCTCTCAAATAAAATGAGGCATGAAAAAACTTGTTACAGTGGTAGATCGCCACTGTATAATGAATACAAATGTGGGTTTTGGCTTTGCTCAAGATTACATTTAGGGGTTGTGTTTTATTATTTGATTAGATCATTCCCAAAAATACGCAAAATAGGAATGAGGTCTAATAAACGTATAAAACAAATTTTCATTTCGAACCCTTTTTTACCAGGACCTAATTAATCTCAAAGTAAGTTATGTAACTTTAGATCATAAGTTATGATTCATAAATAGGGTGCGCAGCGGTCAAAATTCTAAGTTTTAAACGAAATAAAATTTAATAAATAATACAAAAACTGAAAAAAAGTCATAATATAGCACATTTTTATGTGAGTACGATCCTCGCCATAAGAAAAGTAAAAAATTGAGTTTATTATGCTCAAAACAGAAATTAGTGCTGAAAATATGAGTTTTTGAAACTCAAATTTTTGCTCGGAATCGTTTTTTTCGGTGGCGAATCGACCACTGGCGCGCCATGGCGATGACCTCCGATAGGAAAGAAATTTTTATCAACAGTTTTAGTTTAGTCTGTAGGGTTCCCGCTGAACACCCTTTTCATAAATCTCAGAAGATTCGATGGCTAAACCTACTTTGAACTCGTATTTCTACCCATTAAGGGGGTGGTCAGGGTAAGGATTTTTGGTCATTTTTGACTTTGAAACTTAATTACTGAAAAACTAGACATCGTTATAATTGACAATCGTAAAAAAATTTCATAATTTTTGGGTAGCGCTATAGAGCATAAAAAGGTTTGAAAAAATGACGATTTTCAAAACCTATCTCCTCCGTCAATTATGAGTTAAATTTAATTTTGACACTTATGAGAAAACTAAAATGTCAATAATTTGCTGGTGGGAATTGCGAATTCTGCCCTAGAATGCTCTTGAGCGCCAAAAATATGCTATTCAGTCATTTTCAAAAATCTATCTCCTCCCTCAATTTTCTGTCAGATTTCAAGTGACATGTTAAATACTTCGTTTAAACACTTTTGAACAACTTCCTGGCAGGAAAGTTTTATGTCCCTCTGATTACGTAACAGGTGCACTTTTACGAAGTAGTAAAATATTTTTTTGCTCCAAATTATCTAAAAACCAGAATCTATAGTAAAATCGACCTCTGTGAATTCATTTTGAAGTTTTAACCTCGTATCTACTTTAGTTTCTGAGTGAGAGTGAAATTACGATTTCATTTCATTTTTTATGACCTTCAAATTTGATAAGAAATTAATTTAATTTTCATAATTTTCCTTAGATAATTTTGTTTGATAACATGTGTGAATAAAAACCTTTTGATTGTCTACAAATAAAGTAAGCGATGTTTGCGCGCATGGTGTGAAAGCCTTTTTTACATATTGACAAAGGTTTGAAGTTGGCAAATAAATTTGTTCCGAATAAAAAATAAACAATTTCTCAGAAACAAAAGTTTTAATATTTTTCAATGAGAAAACAGTTCAGAGACCGCATATTTACTATAAAAAATATTTTTAACTGTAAATATACACCCATGATGCATAATCAGCACAAATAAAGTGTAAATTGACGTGACGATAACGGACAACTAGTGTAGATAGCGATTTTTAGTTTTGACCAATGTTTTTTAAATTACTGAATTACTAATTACATATTATTAAATCTTATCATTGTCTCCCCAGTTCTCATAAAGACTCGCCTGACCACCCCTTAATAATCGTTATTCTCGATGATATATCCATTATGATGCCGGGTAACACTAAAAACTTATTTGCCTGTTAAAAGAATAGGGAATAAGTTTTTAGTGTTACCCGGCATCATAATGGATATTGGGTCGAAAAAAGAGTTCAAAGTATCTTTAGCCATCGAGTCCTCTGAGAGTTATGATCAAAAGTTATGTAATCTTGTCATAACTTACACTGAGATTAATAAGGTCCCGCGAAAACAGGGGTTCGAAATTAAATACGCTTCCCGGCCCCATTCATAATGAAATCAAAAAACCTCTCAGATTATTTTTTTATTGATGATGGACCAAACTATCGATAGTCTCCTCGACAATACGCATTTGTGCTTTTTTAAATGAGAACCTGCAACCCGGTCGTAAAGCGTGGGTGGAAGATGATTATTTTTTTCTTTAAACCAATAAGACCCGCAGAATTTGGAGGGAGTTATTTTTGATGGGAACTTTATGTTAAATATAACTCAAACAAGAGAAAATAACGAGAACTTCATTATGTATGACTCATGTATAAAAGGTCATTTTGAGAAGATTTTTTTAATAAAAATTGGATGTAATAGCCGATTTATGCGATACGGCTATCGACTTGAAATATCAGATTCGACTTTGCCATACTTTTTGGTTTCAAAAGAAAACTCAAAACGTGTTGAATTAAACGTTAGTATAATCAAATGGTTCAAGTAGCCATTGTGACCTTATTAACCGGAAAATGATTGGAGTTTATTATACGGCAAAAGTTATACGGTATAACTTATACCCCCCGATGAGTAGTGACGCGGATTACCACACTCGTTTTGGACAAAACTTTTTTTCGATATTCAACTTTAATCTCCGAAAAAAAGTTCAACCCATGAGATTTTCCGATACCTCCGACAAATTTTATTTGAATCATCATACTTAATCAATTTTAACTCAACTTGGTACTTTAACCAACCGGTAAATGGATCGAACCAAATTCAAACAAAAGTTACAGTAAATGCGTTTTTGGTAATTTTGGCCTATGTTAGGTGAATACCGTTTCGTTGTAGGTAGTAGTTTTAAATTTTCATTAAAAGTGTTAAGGAAAAAGCTAAATTTTACAATTTCATTTTGAATCACGATTTGAAAAAAAAATGGCCACCAAAATGGCGTTGGCAGTAAAAGCCAGAAATAGTAGAACGCCAAAAATCTAAATTTTATATCTTTCTTGCTGTAAAACATTTTTTCAGAAAAATACAGTATGTGACATACTGTAGGTCACGTTTTTGCTCATATTCTTAGATTTTTGCAGAAATATGATTTGATACCGCTGATTGGTCAATAAGCAGGTAAATCTGCGAAGCACCTAATTCACATGCTTATCGACCAATAAGCGGTGTCAGTCATATTTCTGCAAAAAACTAAGAATATGAGCAAAAATATGATATACGGTATGATATTGATGTAAATTCGAGGGAAATTTAGAACAAATATCTGAAGTCGATAATTTTTGACGAGAATATCTACAAAATGAATATTTTTCTTGAAATAAGGCCAATTTCGAAATAAGGTTTATGAAATTTGTTTTTCATTTCAAAAAATTCTGTAAGAAACGGGAAATTTGATTGCGAACAAGAATAGCAGCATTTTTTCAAAAAATCAACATTTTTTCAGAAAAAAAAATCCTTGATTTAAAAAAAAATTCAGCGATATTGCCAATATCATATTGGCACATTCGGCGATATCGGAACACAAATAAATATTTTGTTCAAAAAAGCGTAGGCGTTCAAAATGACGTCATATGTCTATTATTTTTTGGTTTTATAAGGAGTTTCACAATATGTTCGTATGAAGTGAAACACCAAAATGCGTAGAATTTAATACTTAACAAAACGCAATCAAATTAAAGTTGAAAAGACTAGATTTGGGAAAGTCAATCCTTAAAATGACGTCATTCATGACGCTCAACACGTAATTTGAGATATAAATCTCAAAAAAATTGGATGTACTGTATGTTAGGTAAAAATCGTGATATTGTGTAGGTTTTTTTCGGCGATATTGCCCCCCCCTCTGTAATATATTTTAGCGATTTTTAGAACTTCAAAGTTTGAAGTTCAAACACACAAAAACTAGATAGAAAAAAAATGTAACTAAATAAATAGTTTCAAGTTTATTTCCGCGGTTATTAAATTTTTCGCGATAATTATTTAATAATTTATTATATTGTACAAACTTAAAATAAATGAGTCTAATTCGTAATAATACTAGTCAGTAACTACTTACTAGTACAGGTCGAAAACATGTATGATTGCTCGCACCCACGCAAGCTTGTGTCTCGCCCCTTACGAGTTAACCCGCGGGCGCCACGAAGCGCGCGCTCTGCCCGCCACTGGCCCCCGATACCCCCTTAACAATTCAAGGTTTATTTTCCGAAATAACTGCGATTTTCAGTATACTTACGTAATCGGAAAATATTTGACTTTCGAGTTCCCGGGAGGCCAATCAACTGAGTCGTCCCGCGAGCGGTCCCGCTTTTGATTGGCCATTGCGTTTACACGTGGGAGACGTAAAATAAAACGATCCCAAACACCCAAAAAAGATAGAGCGGAAAACAAGAGCGATAATTTTAGGAGCACACTAAAAAAATCAAAAACTAAAATTCAGCACAAATCCAAGAGCCAATAAACGAGAGATGAACTTTTCAGAAAAAAAATAATAAATTTAAATACCGCCCACTAGGGGTGTAAAAAAACGAAGAAAAAGCGAAAATCAACCCGAACCAAATTCCGTCCAATCCCGTACCAGACAAAAAAAAAATAATTTTCCTAAAATACTCATTTTCGAAACAATGTTCAACTTGAACTTTAAGAGGGCTGCGGCGCAATTTTAGAATGCCTAGAGACACATTAAGCCCCCGCACACCCTATTACTTTTTTATTATTCTTTTGGAGACGAATTTAATAAGAGAGAAAACAGATTGGTTCAAGTCGAACTTGTTTATTCGCACCGGGTCTACCCCCTTATAAAATATATAAACGACTCAGTGTCCACGAGAATATAGCGACAGTCGGGGATAGGAGACGTCGAAGATAAGGGGAAATTGTCCTAATTTAATAGGTCCAGTAGTATAGGTGAGAGCTTGGGGGTTTCGCAAGAGATAAGGGGGTATCAAAGTACAACTATTATTTTTTAATTTATTTATGTACATAAGAGGAGGAATGAGACTGTAGAGTTGAAAGTAGAGTAGGTATACGACGCCCAGGGTGGTTTAAAAAGACATGCTTTACGTTAATATAAAGAGACTTTTTATAATTTTAGAAAAAGCTTATTTTTTGAAGTCACCTTTAATTGATATAATTTAAAAAAAACAGAGAAAAATATTCCCACCGTTTGTTAAATAACTAAGTCTCGAAAAAGTTCGAGTTTTTATATTTTTGAGACAAAGCTTATTTTTAGAAGCCACCTTTAATTGATACACTTTAAAAAAGAGAGAAATATTCCCACCATTTTGTTAAACAATGAACAACAAAGTTTCGAAAAAGTTCGATTTTTTATACACTTTCTTGAACGCTAAACACAGTTTTCGAACTATTTAAGAAAATTTGTACTTTTTTAGACTTTGTACCGCCCGAGTGGGCTTAACACAAAAAATAACTCGTTAAAAATGTCTTTTGGACATGAATTTCGACACTCAGGGTGACAAAATAAGAAAATTGCTGGCGGGCCAACGAAAAATATTGAGTTATTTTTAAGTTCAAATTTATGCCTAAAAAACAGTACATTCAAATTTTTTATTCCAAATTCAATATTTTTGACAGTTTAAGTGCTATTTTTGGAGATTATACTTTATGGAATATTTGATTACCAAGCTGATTCTAAACGCTCAAAATATACATATTGGTATATTTGATTACCAAGCTGATAATTCTCACGAAAAAGTCTACCTGAACAAAAATCATCTCGGTGACATAAACTCTCCCAAAATAGCACTGTCAAACAAAGATTTTCAAATGTTATTATTAATTTTTTTTGCGAACTAATTTGGCTTCAAAACACGTGGAAATATAGAAATGTTAGTTTTTTAATCAAGTGGGGGTACTGGGAGTACTGCACTACCGTACGGTAAATCGAAAGCATTTTTTGCACTTTTTCATAAAAATGCGGATCATCTTTTTTTAACATTACGAGTTCCATTTTCCGCACGGGAGAATATTACTTGTGTTTGGTGCTCACAGCAAAATATTATGTCTTTTCGGCTAGATCCTAGCATTTTACGGTATATTTCAACCAATTTACAAGCTAAAATTAAATGTTTTTTACGTTAAGTTGAATTGGTCATGATAATATTTTGGTATAAACAGCATTATAAATGTAAGGTTTTCAATTGTCTGCATTTATTCAGGATTTTCTTACTGTTGCAAAAATTATAACTATTATTTTTTGGCTTATGGAATCATTTTCTAAAATTTGGTTTGAATCAATATCCAAAAACGTTGATAAAGAGGGCAGCGCCCATCAAAAATAGTTCAAAATTGGATATATCAAATTATACCTTTACGTTCACTTCAACTTTCGAGATTATCTAATCTTAATAGGTGAGTGACGTCATCACAGCGTGGGTGCAAATTTAGGTGAACGCATAGATATTATCTTCTATTAAAGTAAATCGACCAAAAAATGGTTGGTAGTGGTCTCGCGGCTATGTGACGGGTGACTCTCGCTAGCGCCACCTATATCATTTAGTTAATTTTTAGTTTTTTTTTCGATAATTTTAATTAACAACTTTATTTCAAATGTGGATTATTGTCTTAAGAATCGAATGAACCCAAAATGACCCATACTGAGATAATTTTTTGAGACTGCCCCTCTTCAGAATGATAAGATAAAACAAAGTGCTGATATTTTGAACGTTTTCTTCGCCCGAGCTCGATCAGTATTGATTCTGCGGCCGTAAAACGGAAAAGAGATTGAGACACTAAATTTATTATCAGCAAACTTTTTGTCATGCCACATACAAATGGGCCAATGAGTTTAGTGTGAAAAAACGCCGTTTTATGAGATCAATGATAATATATCATAAACCGTCAAATTTATTTGTCACAAAAATTATGCTTACGTTACGAAATGTATATTGCATTGTTTATAGCTCTTTTATTGTGATGCTGCACTCAAATTATGAAGTGTGTTAAATTTATTAAAAAAACAATGAGATACAAATTACGTTACATAAGCAAAATTTATTAGAAATACTAATTATTCAGTAAAACAGCGTTTTTAAAGCTAAATAAATATTCAATATCAACAAACTTTTTTCTCGTTCTATAAAATAGGTCAATTCTGTTTGAATATTCGAACAAAATGACCTATCTCATTATGTGGAACAAAAAGTTTGGTGATAATAAATTTAGTGTCTCAATACCACTTCCTTTTTTACGGTCTAAAAATAACTGCCGGAAATAATAATGACCGCGCTGAGGCGAAGTAAACGTTCAAATATCACGGAAACTATTTTTATTTAATTATGATCGAGCGTCGGCATACTTTGGCCCATGCCGCATGACTCTTGCATGGGCATAGTAAGAAATCTAATGGGGATGTTACCACTTGTTTTGAGAGGATGGAACTTTCGTGGTTAATCTTTTGAGGTATTTTAGATGCAATTATTATCGTTTTTATTCTAATTTTGAATATAATTGCGAAAATCGCTTTCATTTACGGAGCATATTTGTCATCCGGTTGGATTTATTTTAAAAGGCAGATTGCGATTTATTTAAATTTTTCTTCTGATTATATCGATTATTTTGTTTAATATCAGTAAGAGGAATATTTCGACATCAAAGTGAAAAACTCTTCCGGAAACTGATAATTGTTTTCCCCTAAATGTCAAATTTGGCTAAATGTTTGAGCAAAATAAATGCTGGGGTCATATATTTTTTCTAGGTCAAATTTTAAATGTCTAAATTGTGTTATGATGTAATATGACACCAGGAAGGCTTCCGATGACATCTATGAATATATTTTAGTTTGAACTTTCGACCATTTTTTTGTTGAATAACATAATGTCACAAAATTTATGTCTTAATTTAATTTAAAAAATAAAAGAAAATCGTAAAACTGTTCATCGTCAGCGGTAACCTGGAACATCGCTGATTGTTTTAAAGAAAAATTGCAAGATGAGATAACATCGAACAAAATTATTCATGTGTGTATTTCGTCGGAGACCCCTTCGGAGACTTGGTCGGGCCGACTCGGGGTCGAAATAGGTTTTCACCCGATTATGAGACATTAAAAAAAATATATTTCTCACGGTAGCCAGTTAGAATACTTTATTATCGAATTTTTAGTCTGAACCATATCTATAAAGATACCTCAATTGGTTTGTTATAATAATTTTATTATGAAGAATTCAAACTTGGATCCCACAGAAGGATACTTGCGAGCAGTGAAATCAAACTAATTTTTGTTACTTTGGGGTAAAATGGGATAATATAATTTAATTGTAAATAAATTTATTATCAAAATAACTATACCAAACCTGATAACTACAGTAGATATCTTTAAATAGGACGTTAGAGGGCTCAAACTTTTTGCCATTTTCCTTCAAATAAATATTGCAAAAAAACGATAAATTTTCAATTTTTTATAATTTATTTGAAGACAATTGCTGAAAGTTGGAACCCGTTCGCGTCATATTAAAAAATCCTACTGTATTTCTCGCATTTTATTTCAAAAAATATTTGTTTCATAATTTATTTGTAATTTGAGATAAGACATGATTTATTTACAGTATGTAAAATGTTTTCTCCCTTTCTTATTTTTTTTGCTGAAAACTAATCGAGACCGCGTATTGGTCTATCACCTTTTAAATTTGTTTAACGCCTACATGTTTGTGAATTCAAACAATTTCGTCGGTGTAGGTTAGTTTCAGCAAAAAGCTTAGAAAGAGAGAAACAAAAATCTACATACTGTGAACAAAAAAAACTTGACTTGTCTGAAATTAAAAATAATTACTGACCTTCAAGATTTCTAAAAATCATCAGAAAAAATTTGGCTTATCATCACCGATTTTTGTTATACGTTGATATACATGTTGTCAAAGCTCATAATAAACTTACGTAGGTACTTTGTAGTACCTTTAAAGGTAAGGTATTATTCGTCATATGAAAAATGATGGGGAATTGAAAGCACTGATTATCT
This sequence comes from Oikopleura vanhoeffeni, assembly GCA_004367855.1. Taxonomy (NCBI): domain Eukaryota; kingdom Metazoa; phylum Chordata; class Appendicularia; order Copelata; family Oikopleuridae; genus Oikopleura; species Oikopleura vanhoeffeni. Next base: position 22,501 of record SCLH01000927.1, read on the forward strand.
TTCTACAGTATATCGCATACTGTAGATAAAAAAAAGATACTGTAGATAAAAAAAATCTACAAATCATTTTTAATCGGCATTGATTTTTATTTTGCATGACCACTAGTTTCTATAAATTAACGTCAATTGTGCGTATATTTTACATAACATGTGTACATATCCGACTTCCTCATAATTGATATAATTTCGAAATTTGCGATCGTATCCGTAACCAGATTTTGTTTAGTTATGAGAGCGTAATTCGATAGCCCAGTGAGCATTATCAACTTAGATAAGGGCGTTATTATCTAAAGGTGAGAGCACCCCCAGGAAATGTTGAAATATCGGTTTCATACCAGTTGTTTTTGACATGAGGTTACTCATTGAAACAATCCCCAGTTTATTTCCATAACCTTGGTTTTTTGAGACATTATAAATTATCGTTTTTTGTTCAATTGCCAAATCTGAGGCTCGATTTGTCACGTTATGTTTTCGAGCCAAAAAACATTTTCTGACTCTAAATTTCATTTATTGCCCGCTTCTTGATAATGCTATAAAGCGAAACGTCAAAAAAGACAAAAAAAAAATTGGAATTAAATGAATTTAGTGATCAGTGCCCCTAAACGTGTGCTTTAACGAGACGTCTCTTAAAGGGTAAGGGAATGTATTTCATAAATATATCCAAAGAAGTATAGTTAAAATGACATTTATCGATCTTATTTTAAGGGGTTTGTGGGAATAAATTTTGGAAAATCCTCTTTATTTTTTAGTAACTTTCATAGTCAGTGTGGATTTCAAACTCATTAGGCTGAGAAAAATCTCCATAAATTTTTGAAAAAAACAAATTTATTGAAAATGATAGTTTAAAACACCACGCTGAATTCAAAAACGGAAAAACCAACTCTCTAGCTCTTATCTTAAGGGTATCCCTGCTCCTAATTTGACATATTCCCGCATAAAAATATTAGCCGAACAGGGTCTCGAGGATATAATTTCAGATTGTAAAAACTAGCCTTCAACTTGCCGAAAAAAATTTGCCAAAACTTTTTTGTATGACCACACTCCGTCACATATAAGCGGCACAAGAGCCACCTAAGCCAAAACGGAAATTCCTACTCCTCTGAGGTTATATTTTGAAATAAACCTAAATTTTAACATAACCTGTATAATTAATATACAAAACTTTTGTAGTAAGCTTTTGTCGATAAGTGCTATATTTCATTCTAAAATACGTAAAAAACCCGGTCCAAATACCGGTTTTTGGATTTTTTTCATCGGAAAATCATCTCCTCCTAGGTTAAATTCAAAATTTACTCAAATTTGCTAAAGCTAGCTCTGAACCAACAGAAACTTTGTAGGTGGGTTTTTGTCAAATTTCGGCCCCAACAAAATAAATGAATTTTTCAAGGTCACGGGAAAAAATTTCCGAAAAAAAAATTGCTTCGATTTTTTCGAAAGTAGGCTCAAAAAGAAAGCTGGGGAAACACTGAAGAGAAAGTTGGCTTACGTCAACCCGATATTTTGAAGTTTTAGTGGTCAAATTGACACAAACGTTATTTTTGAACATAATTTTGAAAAAATACTTAGAAAAAAATCGAAAAAACGCAAAATTTTCGAAATTTTTTTTTGTTGTCATTTGGGTTGTTTTATGCGTTCATAACATAACAATTGATTTGGTGCATTTTTATGACATAATAACTGCAGAAAATGTGAGGCAGGGATACCCTTAAGATCAGAGATATGGCCAGCCTATAGACCCCCTTAAGGATGTGGGCGACGATATTGGGCTCCTTTTTAACATTTGCAATGAAGTTTCTGAGAAACCTTTTTTCATAGCTTGTTCGACCAACCGCGACTTGAGTCAACCGGACGAGCAAAACTTTTTTTTGAAGGTCCTATTTATTCTTCGCCTTATTTTAAAACAACGTCATTTTCGGAATGTAACAAGGCCGAAGGGGTGGTGAGCAAAATGATTGGCAAGTTACTCTATCGAATTTGGCTGTAATCGCGCAAAAAAGTGAGCGAATCGACATATTTGCATTGAAGTGAGAATTAACAATTTAAATGCCACCAAAAGATTCCTTAGGTCGGTTTGCTGGAAACGATATTAAGCAACGACTGTACTGCTATGGTTCTGATTTTGAACACAGCGGATTTTGAAAAAAAACTTTTTCTCAAAATTATTTTTTGATCTCTAGCATCGTTTCTGTTCAAAATCAGACCATAGTCGCTAATATCGTTCCAGCAAATTGTACCCAAGGATTCTTTTTGGTGGCATTTAAATTGGTCTAATGTCTCATTTTTATTTCAAAATTGTGGATTTCGGGCATTTTTTGTCGATTTACAGCCAAATTCGAAAAAAGTATCTGCAACATTTTTGCCACCAACCCCTTTGGGCTTGTTACATTCCGAAAAGACGTTTTTTAAATTAAGGCGAAGACAAAAAATAGACTTTCAAAAAAAATTGCTCGCGGGTTTATCCAATTTACCGGTTGGTTCAACATGCTATGAAAAAATTCTTAAGTACAATGTGTTCCAGAGATTACGAAACTACTATTCATGAGATTTTATGAGGACAAAAGTTATGAGCCCTCGAAAAAAGCCTTTCCAGCCTACGAACGACCCCATTAGGAATGCAGTTACTATTCAGAGCATTCTTGATACCCTCAACCTACGCTCAGAAAATGATTTAGTAGGCGACTCCTAAAAGCTAACTCCTCATTCTCCTCATCACTTTTTCTTGTATTTTTGCGATCTTCAACTTCCAAATATCAATGCGCATCTCGACGCGAAGGAAATTTCAAAAAATTTTCCCTAGTAGGTCAAAACAGCTATTTGGGAGCTCACGCAAAAGCCTACTCCTCCTTGAAAATATACTAGAAATTTTTCAATTGTGTGCATCAAATTCACCCCACAAGCCTGGATTAGGTCCGAGCGCGGAGTTTTTTCTGATTTTTTTTCCAAAAAATCGGCAGAACGACTTGTGAATTGTCTGGTTTTTGGTGAATTCTGTACTATAAATATTCTAAAACTCATTGACAAATTCTTCTACAAAATATGGGCATCAAAAAAGTTATCTGAGAAATCTCAATTATCGTCACCCTTTAATTTTAACTTGTAATTTTCAACCCCCGAAAAACTACTTTCTTCGGAAAAAAATCTCAAAACCAAAAAATCTAAACTTAAAAAACTTGGCAGAAATCTCTACAACATAGGCTGCTATCAAAAAGTATTATACGTGAAAGGAGATATCGTCGCCCACATCCTTAAGACATCCTGTATTACCCTGAGGTTCTAATTTATGCAGCGTCGATAATTATGTGACATAATTTGTGTCTCTATATAAGACGTAAACGTTTACTATTGATTTGCTATATTGATATCGGGTCTGAAAAAAAAATATTTTTTTTATTTTGAAATATATGATAGGCGTTATTATATTAAGAATTATAACTTTTTTATTTTATACAGCGTTTTTCGTGCATGTCGTTGGAAACCATTGACGAGGGAAGTGGTCTTTATTCAGTGTGATATATTCCACTGGGGTTGTTTGAGATATAATTCATATCATATAATGATTTTTAATTAAAAAAACTGGTTTTTCAACGTTTCGGAAAACGAACAGAGCTTTCCTAGATCATATCGGTTCACATCGGCCGAAATTGAGCAAAATCTATTTTATTTTTATTAACGATAGTTTGTCAGAGAATTACTTCAAAAGTTTTGTTAAAAAGTTCGTTTTATTTCAAAATACCTCACGTGTTTGAGAGAAAAATTTTTTAAATATCATTGAAAATTCAAAAAATTATCTACGATAGTTAATAAGCAACTTTTCAAGAGACAAAGTGAAAAAATTAGTTTATCATAACGGTTTCTTATGCTTGATCAACCAAGTAGTCCGATCTTAAATACAAACGGTCAAGTTATTAGATTTTTCTAATGATAACGCATTTTTGAAATGAAAACGTCAGCTGTCTGCTAGTTGGCCGCTTACGAAATTATTCTAACGAGAATAACGATCAATTTCATGACATTTTTTAATTGAAAATACAGTTTGAGTTCTTATTTTTATAGCGTTTTGAGCGGACCAAAAAGAGAAGGCACGTGACAAAGCTGAAATTGTCTCAACTAAGATATCATATTTTGGCTACACGTTTTGAGGTTTTAAAATACATCAACCATAGTTATATCAAATATTATATATATATTAGTAGTTAATCTATTTTTATATACAAGTAGCTATTTTCGCAGCGTGTTCTCCAGAAATGCCCTCAAATTCGATATCTTCATCACACACAATTATTTTCCGTTATGATTTTCTGAACTCGGATGATTTTTGAAAATATTTAAATTTCGGTTTTATTTCTACGAATAGAAGATCAACTTGGTATCACGAGACAGAGGTTTAAAGAGGTCGACTTTATTAGGGAGGTTTTTTGAGTCCCCACGTATTTTATGATTCATAAAAAATAAATTTTTAAATTTTGCTGAAATTAACAAATAATTTTTTATTGGAAAATTACTGTTTAATTTCAAACACATACACACACAGTAGTGACACTCAATCATATTTAATTACTGTGATTTCTGGCCCAGCGGACCCACCTCTAAGCGGGCAAAACCTACGATTTTTTTCTGAAAATCTGAAAAACGTATGTCTAAGCGGACAAACGGGATTTTTTCAGAACATTTAAACGAAATTTCAAGCTTTTATTTTAAGGTTTTTTAATAGAGTTTTAAATAATAATACTTCTAATGCCCAGGCCTTGGGTTCGAACCCTTCACCCAGCAAAATTTTTATAATACACTCAAACACCTATTACGCCATAGGCGAAACCTCGCGCTTTATTGGCTAAGAAGTCTGAGTATAAATATAATTTCATCATAGATTTTTTACGTATATTTTCAACGTAGGTGTTGGCGTATACAATTTTTGAAACGATTTGGGTATTCAACAAATTTGACCCTATTTTGTAGAGATAATTTTTAATTTACAGTTTCTAAAATAGAAAAAAATAGACGAAAAAACTACTAGTTTAACTCTCCTGGCAAAAGTTCTCTTTTTATGAGGTTGACCAGTTTCTATAGCGAATTTGTCTTTAATTTTAAGTCCCCTCTAGGGGTGATTTAGAAACGAATAGGTCTAAGCGGACAAAACGGGGCAAATCCTTTTTGTCCGCTGAGAGGAATTTTGTAATTTAAAATTCCAAAGTAACAAAAAATATTAACAAAAACTTCTTATTTAACTTATTTGATAGTATTTCTTATTTAATGATGTTGACCAGTGTCTATAGCGAATTTGGCTTTAGTTTTAAGCTCTCTAGGGGTGATTTAGAGCAAAATAGGTCTAAGCGGACAAAACGGGATTTTGAAAAGTGTCCGCTTGGCCAGAATCCACAGTAATAGTGAGAGTAAAATCTAAACATAATTTAACAACAACAAAATATCGAAAATGCTAATTTCAAAATAAAATAAAACGTATTTGACCTTTCTAGAGTGCGTAGGCGTAAAATTTTGGATATTGCTCAAAGTTACACGTGACCTTACAGCTATTCTTCATATGTGAAACACCCGGTATTTTCTAAAAATATAGTTTAAATTTTGAG